>JARHVA010004384.1:0-40000 GCA_037957365.1 Torreya grandis
ATATTTTAAGAGGCCATAGGTCCTAGGGCCATACAAATGGGCTTATATATATATATTTTTCCATGGTAGTGGGGACCCATCATGCAAGGATTCTTAGTGATATATTGTTGATCTTGATTATGATTGTTGAGGTTCTATGATTGTAGAATTTACTAGCTATTTTAATATCTTCATTTGTGGCTATAGATGGGAGTGGGGTTTTAATTTCTTATAAGATGCATGAGATAGTGAAGGATATTGAGGAGCATGGTACTGTGTACTATTAGGGTCATATGATGCTATCTCACCTATATAGGGATCTATATCATTTTACATAGGAGAAGTGTGGTGAAGGTATCTAAAGTATTGACATTATTACATTATTGGTCATATGAGCAAATATTTGAGTAGGAAAGTGGCATGTGCATAAGATGGATGGGCTCATCCACAATTGTTTGAATAGAGATGGACATGTATAGTTCATGTTCCTAGGAGGAGCAATATGCAGTGTTGATAGTTGTTAGATAGTTTGATAGTAAGGCATATTATTTGGAGACTCTACATGGGTTAATAGGGGTGGCCTAAGGATATTACATAGTTGATGAAAATTTGAGTGAGTTGTTGGCTACATAAAAATTGGGAAAATGTATATGATCAATTTCAGTATGAATGGGTTAGTTTGGTGTGGTGTAGGATGTGCCCCCAACACCTGTAATATGGTTGAATTGTTCTTGGGATCCTACAAGGATCAATAGTATGTCGAGGCCATCTATTACTAAGTTAGATCTTATTCTATCAATAGAGTGGGACCTTGATATTGATATACCAGATATAGATGATGTGGGAGTGACCGAGGCCTACACATCCTAGTGGAGTGACCATATATGGGCACCTCTATTTCTGAGAGGTGGGATGGTTGTATAAAATGTATTAGATGTAGAGCCCCTAAGGGATATTAATGGTAAGTTTATATAATATTTTTGTATGTTTTATGTAAAGTTTAATTATATATATGTGATGAGGAATATTATAAATTATGTGGACATTTGTAGGTGTAGGGCATGATGAATACTAGGAGGTCACCATCGAGTCAGCATTTCATGACTTGACACAGCCTATTACTGATGATTTCATGGAGTATAAATTAGTGGAGAGGGATACCAATGTCATTGGGGTGCATGCCCATTTGTTTGATCGAGAGACGATATCATATAGGAGAGTGATGATGGATAGAGATGAGGCATGTGCTGAGTTGTATAGGCATACCATGCCCACATCTGATGCTTTAGGTGGGTCTAGTAGTTCGATAGTATATTAATACATATGTATTTAGTGAGAGCATGCTGAATGTATGGATGAGTTGTGTATGTACAATGTGTGTGTGTGTGTGTGTGTGTGTGTGTGTGTGTGTGTGTGTGAGAGCAGAGAGAGAGAGAGAGAGAGAGAGAGAGAGAGAGAGAGAGAGTGAGAGAGAGAGAGAGAGAGAGAGAGAGAGAGAGAGAGAGAGAGAGAGAGAGAGAGAGAGAGAGAGAGAGAGAGAGAGAGACGAGACTGAGAGAGAGAGAGAGAGAAAGAGAGAGAGAGAGAGTATGAATTCATTGATCTCTTTCATGCAATGATAGTTGGGGCTTTTAGTTTTAGCTTTGATATATCTAAGAGTGAGATTGAAGAAACTAGTCATAGTGGTCATGTCTACATCATTAAGTGATGGAATATATTTGTATTGAAATTATATTTAGAGTTATATATATGGATGTTTGATGTTTAAATTGGCACTATGTATATTGGTAATTAGATCTTGTTACATTGTGTGTTTAAGTGGTTTTGATTGTTTGATTATTTGAAATGATGAATATTTTTATATGGTTAGAAACATTTAGACATATGTGTCATGGATTAGAATCTTGCATTTATTACTATAGGGTCTTCTTTTCTTCTATAATATCTCAAGTGTATATCATGTGATGGTATTATGCCGTATTTAAATTTGTATGGCATGAAGAACCAACAACTATACTACACATGGTATGCTAGTGTAGAAGGAGGCTCTAAAACTAGAGCTACATGTGATGCATTGCTAGTGTGTAGATGTGTAGACTCTAGTGCAATAAGCTTAATCATTTGATGTACTAAAACTTCATTCTAATTTATATGATTTATTAAAAATATCTTGATTGATGCACAAACTAGATATGTGTTCTAATCTCTATAATTATTCTCGTATTTCTTTATTGGTGTTTGAAGTGAAAGTATGCCCTTGGGTTTATAGTTATTCCCATATATATTTATTGATGTATGCACTAGAGTTGTGTCATGATATTTTATGGTTGATATAGTAATCTATCCTTGAGAAGATATAATCAAACTTCTAAAAAAAATGTATTGTACTTCTAAATATAGTAGTTGATAAATCAACTAATGCAAACAAGATTTGAACCTTACAATGCATTTAGATGTTGGCTCTATCTCACCCTAGTGTAATGAAGGTAACCTCTCATGTGTGACTAGAGGTCCCTTATTCTATATGTAATGTCTAAAAAAGACTATATCTATTCTCTTCATATGTGTGTAGAGATCTACTAGGGATTATATGCTAGAACCAATTTAGTGCTTCTTCATCCAAGTATGTTAGAAACAATTATAGTAGATTTAACTTATTTGTAATATGGGCCATGGTTTTCTCATAAGCTTGAAGGTTCAAGTAGGGATTTCCATGCCCATAAAATATAGATAACACTAGTATCTAAAAGTTGTGTGACAACTTTGTAGTTGAGATTTTGTGTGGAATAGGGTTTCCTTGTATAACATTGGCATCAACGTGATATTAGTATGATTTATTCTCTAAAGTTATATGGTGTATTTTTTTGTAAACCTTCCACAACATGCATTATGTAAATTAACACTTGTGAAGGTATATTTTCATAATCAAGGGGTTCATTTAATGCTTGAATTTTATCATTTATCTTAGCCATTGGTATATTATATTGGAAATATCTTGTAGAGAGGGTTGGTTTGATCTTAATAATATTTGAAGGTGTGATAGTTGAGACCTGGTTAGAGTTAAATGACTACCACCCTCATTTATTTTAGTTTAAGAAACATGTTCTATTGTAGTAAAGGGGGTTAAGGGAGATTTATTAGTATCTCTTATATTGTTAAGTTGTGAATAATTGTAACCTACTACTTGAATAGAAGGTAATTTATTCTCAAGTAAATGTAAACTGTGAAAATAATAATAAGTGTGTGTGTGTGTGTGTGTGTGTGTGTGTGTGTGTGTGTGTGTGTGTGTGTGTGTGTGTGTTTACATGTTACCTAGTGTTTGGTTGAATAAGAGAGATAGGTGAGGTAGGAGAATGACTAGAAGGTGTAGATTATATGTCATCTTCATCATAATCACAATAGTCATCATTATCCCATGGTTCATCAAAATCAGAATTTAATTAATTTGTAGAAGTAAGATTAGAAGAAGTATCATCCACATACTCATTAAAATAAAGAGAAGGGGAATATTTTAACTATTTTCTACTATGTAATTTTTCATCAAATGTAAGCGTAATGCAATGCATTTGTTCACTAGCTATATGTAGATTGAAAGCACAATTATCACTTTCAATTTTGGAATCAAGGGTAGGAGAAGTAACAACCATGTTTTATTTTTGCATATTATGACATATAGGAGAAGAGTTAGAGACATTTACATTATCATCTTGTTATAAAGAACCATTGCATTGAGCTTGGAATGTGATAAAATAATTTCATCTACTTTAGTTTATACATTACTAAAAGGTGTAATATCATTGGTTTTTGATTTTTCAAATGTAACTGAGAAGGGTAAATGATATGAATTATTGATATTTATTTTAATTGATTTATGCAAAATTGGTTTTCTTGTAGTGCACTTAAATTGATTTAATTTAGATAATGAGGTATCAAAAGTAGTTGAAAATCTAGGATCACATTAGAATAAATCACTACCAATAAGAGGTTATTTTGGCATTATATTTTTAGTTTGATTTTGAAGAGAAATATGAAAGAGAATATGATGTATCTAATATATCCTCATGTTCATTTACATTGTCATGCTCATATTAATCCTCATATTCATCATTATAAAAATAGTCATCATAATCATTATAAATGAAATAATTATTATGCTCTAATGTACAATCTTGAAAATTAGTCCATTCATTACTATAGTCATGAGAGGAATTAAAGAGTGCATCAATTGGATGAGGGGTAGAATACTTTTTAGATGCCATTTTAAACTTTGAAAAGAAGATAATGTAAACAAGGATTCATAAACACACAAGAGGTATAATATAATCTAACACAAGTATATGTGCAATTTGAGAAATTTTGAATAATGTGTATAATAGAAAATATGATTGATAAGATAAAACCTAATTTCTAATATTTGTATGTATAGGGACCTAATATGTGGATCTAGGTTTTTAATTAGGGTTGTGTTACAAAAATTTAAATTATATTGAATAACTGAAACCCTAATGTAAAATTGATTAAATTAGCTAGGTTATGCCCAAAAATTATAAAAATAGAATTTTATAACCCTAATTTAATGCACAAAATTTGGAGAAGGTAAACTATAATGAAAATAGGATTTCAAGCAATATTTGAAGTAAGTTAGGTTTACCAAATTTTTAACCTTTTAGGGTTTTACTAGTGTAAATCGTATGTAGTTAAAGGGCTGAGTATGTTACTAATCTAGAATAAAATTAGAAATTATTGAATTGATTATACTTTACCAAAATATCAAGTAAAATGAAAAAAGGAACTTATATGGAGATAAATAGATTTTTATGTGGATCAGGGTACTAGAAATGACTAAACAAATAGGTAAGAATATTTCATCTTATGGTTGTTCATCAAGATCTAACTGAGGATAGTAGTACCCCTACCAGGATAGTAACATGTGGTGTTAGTGTCCAATTTTGGTGCTAATGGCCTTCTTATAGGGTCTGTGTTTTATTATTTTTGGGAAACTAGGGTCTAGTTTGTAAACAATAAAGGGTCTAGAAAGAGGGGAAAAATCTAATCTAATATGGTAAAATATAGATTTTGATCAAATTAATTAAATAGGGAAGAAAATTAAATTATCTAAAAAATTAGATCAAGATAACTATTTCAAAGCCTAAAAAATGCTGCACAAGATTGAGAAGATGTTAGGAATTTGAATCTATCTTTCATTCGATGAAAGGATAGGAGCATTGAAAATAAGACACTTCAAGGTTTGATGCTATAGTCTAGGTCCTACTGCTATTGTCCAAACTAGTCACAAAGATTTGAGTTTTTTGGGTTTTGTCCATTATCCCTATGTAAGTCTACCTATGAAATTTAAAATCATGAATGTCAATGGAGTTCCTTGTAGAGATGTTTTAATATTTAAAACCCTAGGTCTATCTACACACATGAAATAACAAATACATCAAAAGCAAAAAGGGAAAAAACTAGGTGAGGGGAAGTATGATCACATGATCTAGAACACCTACTATCCTAATTACTTCCTACATTAACCCACAAGCTAGGGTCTCAAATCAAATGTATTTCTCCCTTAGGGAACATGCATAATCAACGTGCACAAGAGATGTAAGAATGAACTTTCACCTAGACCCTTCCTTGATCAAGCATACAAATCTATGTGTGATGTAGAATGCTAAGCTATACTATTGACTAATTTTTAATTATGTACTCTACCAAAGTAGTAAGTTTTATATATAAAATGCCTTATGAAGTCCTTTATATAGGAGACTCTTTAGTTTGAATTTGGGAGCTATATTCACATTAGATAGAATTAGAAAGATAAAAAAACCTAAGGATGAAGCTAAGAAGGGTTTGGGACTCATTAAGCTAGGAAACCTGACCATTAGGACTCAAAATGAAGTCGGATAGGAGCACTAGAAATGAGACACCTTAGGGTCCAGTGCTATAGTCTAACCCCAACAATCCTATCTTACATGCTCAAGACTTGGGGGTATGGAATTAACATGGGAAATAGGGTGTGGTTAAGCTATAATGATCATTTAGAAGGCTATGAATGATTGGCTATGGACAAAATGGTGACTCAAGCATGAAACAAGACTAAGATAAGTAAAACAAAAGACATGGATAATGTGAATAAGGATCATATTCTCTAGTCAGAGTCTCTTGTGAAAGGACTATGAAAGGACATGATATGTGTGGTTGCTTGACCGATTTAGGGTGTATAAATTTACCCCATTTTATTATTGTTATGCAATGAAATAAAGTACTAGAGTAAAATAAAGAAGAAGAAAGTGCATACCTGAACATACCTGCATGGAGATAAATGTGTTGCAAAGGGTCCAACTCACTTCCTAGCTAGGGAAGTGGATGGAGATCCAAATAGTGCATAGAGAAAGAAAGAATCCATAAAATATATGCCCCCTATACCGAATCTAGAAATGGAGTCCATGTAACATGGAGAAGGATGGAAATGCTTGCCCCTTGTGCTAAATCTAACTGAAGATGAGGTGTGCTCAGAGGCCCAAAACCAATGTTTGTTATGTATCCTACATAAAATCATGTAATATAGAATGAGTGTATAGAATTCATATGCTGTAAAGAGTAAAATTTGTCATGCCCCCACTCTAAATATATGAATTGGATTTTAGAAATGATTAGAGGCCTAAAACTAATGTCTCTCCTTTATCCTACACAAACTCATGTAGTTTGGGTCTGGGTAATGTAATGGACCAACCACTCTAGAAGGTCATATGGTCCAACCTAGTGACAACTTGGGTATAGTTGGGTGTAATCTAAAACTCTAGTCAATGTGTAAGAAGAGAATGGCATGCCTTGCTATTCCATTTGTATAATCTTGAGTGATGAAGAACATGAACATCTGTGTCATGCCCCCAAATCTAGTAAGCATCAATATAATCTAGTAATCTATATAACCACATGTGAAATGACATATCCTACCATGCCTCATGTGAAAAATTGGAGATCAAAACATTATGCTATGTACTATGCCTATAATATGCTATCTAGTCCTATAATTGTGTCATGATGTATGAAGTTGTATATGTGAGACATGTAGTAATGTACATGCCCCTGAATCTAAAATATGAGTCTAAATCTATATCAAAATCACTATGAATTTATATAATCTAAACCACTATATATGAATATGTGCCTATAAATTGAAATCACTATGGATCCATATGATTTGAACCACTATATCTGAATAGTCTATATATCTATAAAGTAAAATAACTGTGGATCCATATGATCTGAACCACTATATCTAAATAGTCTATGTATCTATAAACTAAAGGTATATCCCTATAAATATCGTGAGTGAAGTTGAGTGACTCATATAATCTGAATCACTATATATCTTGATCAATCTAAGATGAATCTAATAATATGAATACTACATGTGTAAGAACCATTGTGTATCCACTTATAAGAGTGAATGGGCATGCTGGGTAAGTGTAGAAATAGGAATATTAGGAATGATTCCCCCTTTTGGGGAGAGGAATGAAATTTGTGATAGAGGAGGTCAAGTTAAAAGTGATGAATAATGGCATAAGATGAAATAAGGTTGGATTATTGTAAATAACTTGAGAGGTTGTTTGATTGATTATACTGAATTATTGAAAGTAGAACATAGTTTTATTGGTGAAGACCAAGGTGTGTGTTGGAGTATAAAAGAGATATAGAATAGTAAGAAGATGAGGTAGTAAGAGAGAAAAGTTTGAGTGATATTAAAGGTAACATTGTCATGATTATGTGGAAGAAGTATTTTAAAAAAGGGAGTTACAGGGTTTAAGTTATGGGAAAAATGGTATTTTTTCTTTGATTGAGAAAGCTAGGTAATATAAGAAGTTGGATTGACTCTCAATTAATTTGTGTATTGACTAGGTTGAGATTTGAATCTATAGAGTAGGAGATATGCCAAGGAGATAAGCACCTACTATAACCTAGTTTGAGCAATTGGCAACCTAGGTTCAAGCTGATGGTGATGTTACCCTAGTAAGTAGCTAAAGTGTTTGATCCTTATCTATTTTGAAGCCTATTTTTTAATGTTTTGAGATATTTAAAGTGTCTTATAAAAAATTTCACATGTTAGAGTGCTCGTGTCCTACATTTAGTGCTCCTATCTAGGTTTCAACACTTCTATCTAGGTTACAATGCTCCTATCTAGTACTAGTGTCCTGTATGCAATGTTGTTGTCCTATGGGCAAGAATTTTTGAGATGTTTCTTGGTTAGTTACTATTGTTTTTGTTTGGCTAATGATTTGGTATTGTGGACCAATATATATGTTATTTTTGGTGTTTTCAAGGTGAGGTATAGATGAAAGAGTTCTATAGGGGCTAGGTTATGGAGACATTGAGATTGTTACCATTATTTGCTGATGAAAGAGTTGTCATGGATAGGGCTAGGTTGGGTCATTTATGTGACCTAGGCATAGTATAATGGGATATGTATCTGATTACTACCTTTTGTGAGAGGTAGAATGTAGATAAATGTACTTTATAGCTTCTTATAGGGGAGATTATTGTGACTCTAGAGGATGTGTATCATATTTTGCATTTGCTAGTTAGTAGACAACATGTGATATTACAGGATGACATGGGTGTTGATGCTATTGATTGTGCATCCTTGTATTTTATTGGTGTGCCCTCAGGTATAAATTAGAGAGGTAGTGACAATGATGTGTTTTTGTCAGTTATAATATAGTCTAGTGTTCCATGCCTACAAAAGTGGTTAGCCATGTTGTTGGCCTCATTTATTGTTGTGGATGGGAGTAGAGTGTTGATTGTATATATGATGCAAGAATTATGCATAGTGTGGAGCTATATGACACTATGTTCTTGTGGGGTAGGTGTATGATTTCAAACATATACAAGGATATTTATAGGTTTACATAGGAGGCATTTAGTGGTGGATTGAGTGCAATGATGTTATTGCATTATTGGGATTATAAGTACATAATGGGTGTGTGGCCAATAGAATTACAAAGGGAGAAGTAGGCACCTTCACAACCATTTGGGGAGTGGTGGATGAGGACATAATTTATCTGATCTCCTATGATGAATCATTATAGGTAGGTGTTAGATAGACTAGTCGATGGTGACATTATATGGAGGCCTTATAGAGGATTTCTTAGGTGGATTGAGGATGAAGTGTAGTTGTGGTATATGAGGGTCAGCTATTGGATACATGACCACTAGGTTAGAGTGTATGAGTGTTTTTAGTATGAGCACATGATTAGATAGTTTGGGGTACCAAAAGATGTTATTCCTATAGTATGGGTGTGGGTGAGGAGTGCATGGGCACCAGTGAGGGTAGGAACTTGTGCAAGGCCCATGGACGCTGAGCTAGCACTGTTACCTTTAGATGTGTGGGATGTAGTTATAGAAATTCCTAATGTGGATGATGTTGGATGTACATATGCATATACTACATGGTGGATGAG
Organism: Torreya grandis; assembly: GCA_037957365.1. Lineage (NCBI taxonomy): Eukaryota > Viridiplantae > Streptophyta > Pinopsida > Cupressales > Taxaceae > Torreya > Torreya grandis. The sequence continues at coordinate 9,441 of JARHVA010004384.1, forward strand.
GTTTTTATGGGATCTATTGTACCCTATTGATGGAGGGGATGCTCTAGAGTATGAGGATCCTTAGCTGATCTAGATGATGAGAGGGAAGCAGTAATGTCATTTGAATTATGTAAAAATTTGTGTTGTTATTTTTTTAAAAAGGTTATAAATAATGTAATACCCTATTTTATGTGTAGGTGGAGTGGGAGGTGTACAAGATGAGGTACATGCTAAGGTGGGGAGTGGAGATGATGACTATTGGGAGACCATCATTAAGTCTACACTCTGAGAACTCACATGGTATGTTCTTGATGATGTAGTGGAGGGATTGATAGAGTGAGAAATGGTTATAGCTAGTATTCATACTCAACTATTTGATAGGGCTGCTATAGAGATAACTATATATGTCAATGTAGTGAGAGAGAGAGATGAGATGAGGGCTAGGATAGATAGGCATAAGATGTCCCTACATGATTTAGGATTAGTGAGTATGAGGAGTACAGATGAGTACATGGATATTTAGAGGAATTATATAGACTTGCATGAGGAGCATGGTTAGCTACTAGAATGAGAGAGTCATCATAAGAGGCATTTGGGAGCTCGAGGAGGTGCAAGGCCATTGAGTGCTAGAGTGGATTATGGGACTAGTATTGGTGGGGAGAGTGAGACTGAGAGTGAGGGCATGATACCCATTCATGATTGATTGTATTTGATATGGTGTATATGTTTTTTAAAAACCATTGTGTGTGTGTGTGTGTGTGTGTGTTTTGGTTTGATTTTGGATTTATGTGTATTGTGTTATGGATTTTAGAATAGATTGGTATATTTATTGCAAATGGTTGATTAGAAATAGTTGATTTGACATTGATGTTGATGTTACATATGTTTTGGTAAAATGGTACTTATGATATGTGATTTGATTATTATTGATAAGTGTGATTTTAGTTTTGATTTTGAATTATATGTGAGTAAACATTTATTGTTTTGTAATTTGTAAATTGATTTGATAAAGTGAGTTGGTTTAAGATTGGTAAACTGGGATATTAGTAAGATTAAGATTTGGTTAATGTGGTTTGGCTAGGGATGGTTATTTGGAACTAGGAATGTTAGTTTGTTAGCAAAAGGGGATGTAAGATAACACTCTATGCATATCACTTCCCCAAGAGTGGGTAAAGAATGTAAAGGCTAGCCATTTTGCTCCATCATCACCTACTAAGTGAAACTTATGAACTAATACTAGTATCACTATAAAAATTAGATGGCTAAATTAACAAGTGACTATACTACTCATGCTATGTAGGAACATGCTTTGTATCTGGTATTATTTATTATTCACTAATTATAGCTATACATGGAGAATCTACCAAATGTAACCTTATTGGATGTGAAACTAAAACTATGTGCTATGTGGAAGGCTCATCTATCTATAATCATAGTGGATTACTGCATGAAATAACACCTTATGGCCTCTGTTATGATGCATATGATTGAGAAATAGATCGATCTAGAACTATAACCTATGATAGGGGCTCGTCTAATCTCAATCGTAGTGGTTTTATATATGAAATGGGTCCCTAAAAGCTTAATTGTAGTGAATATCTCTTTGGAGTAGTATTCTGTGATGTGGGTTCATCTAATATTAATCATAGTGGGTTGATACATGAGATAAGACCCATAAAACTTGGTTGTAGTGAATATATCTCTAGAGTGGTACTCTGCTATGGTGTCTATGACTGTGGTGGATATGTATATGAAACTTCATTATTTACTCCTTGGACTATAGTGTTATATGTAGGTTGTTCTCATTATACTAATTTCCAAACCTTCTAAATAGGTGGAATAAGAGATCTCCTATAAGGCTCTATCCTAGAAGCTTCATTATTGTCATGATGAGTAATCAATGATTTTGATGATGGAATATCTTGGGATAACTCAGTCATGGAGGAATGAGGTCTAGGAATCCATGATGAAGGAAAATTTAGTACCCTCTATGTGAATTCTATGATGCCATTATGAACACATCTATTAATTCAATCCTTGAGTCCATAACAATAATTATCTCTATGTACATAAATACGATGATAGTTACAAAAGGGTTGATGTGGCTATCTATGTAAGAGATGTAGATCTCATTGATGAGTAGAAGGTAATGTGATTGTCCTCCTATCTAGTAGTGCTGATTTGAATCAAACTATAGTGGTGCCTTGATGTTTTTATCTATAGTGCACACTATAGGTTGTGATTTAAAAATTGGCTCTTTATTCTTAACTAGTTTCTTTTCTAGTTAAGGTCTCCTATCTTGTTTAGGACATGGTGGATGCTGTGTGTTAGGAGCTGTAGATGGAGGTACTCCTATGAAACCTAGATTAATTCAATCAATTTAATCTACCTCAATTAATCCCAATTTATTTTCCAAGGCTAGAACTATATAGCACAAGTGCTTAAAAGAGGGCTCTGTCTGATATAATACATGCTTGAAGAGAGGTTGATGAAGCCCCTTAATAAAGATATGCTATATTTATAAATCTACTAGTTTATACATCAATCTTAACATGTGAGTCTTGAATTGTAAGATATATTCACTAATTGGATCTAAAGTATTCTGATGTAATGTGACAAGTTTCTCATATGTAACATGAGGGCTCATGTTTTCTATGTAATATCTAAAAAATGCCTCCTCTAAGTCATCATATGTGTGCAAGGAGCTAATGGGGAGTAGATGAAAGAATCAATTTTGTGCCTCCCCCACTAATTTTTGATGGAACAAGTTTATTAGAATTAAAGGACTTGCATGAGATGGAAAATCCATTAAAAAGGCTTGAAGGTGTATGAATGGATCTGAATTTCCATCAAAGTGAGGCAATGATGGTATTTGGAAATGCTTAGGCAATGAAGCTTTTATGAATGTCTTTGGTAGAGGGTTACCATGTAAATAATTGTCATCCATCCAAGACTTATAATCCTTTTTTTCCAAGGTAAGAAGATGTACTTTGTGTTATATTTCACCAATTGCATGCATTAAATAAATAATCTCTTTGGATGGTATATTGGCATCTTGAAGTGGTTCATTTAATCATTGAATTTTATCATTAATTTTAGCCATGGGAATGTTACATTTAGCAATTGGATCATAGAGAGGGGGTGTGCTCACTTGAACCTTTGGAGGAAAGGTAACTTGGACCTGAGTAGAGGGATGTGGGCTACCATTCTCTTTAGGTGAAGAGTGAGAAATAGGTGCTACTGTAGTAGGGGGTGGCTAGGGAGATTCATTGGTATCTTTATGTTTTAGTGAATCACATTATAATTGAGTAGAGGATGTGATGATATCATTAATATGCACATCATTTGAAATAGACTCATGTAGAAAAGTAGAAACAACATTTTGTAGTGCATGATGTCTAAGAGGAGCGAGAGAAGAGTTAGAAACATGAGATTAATTTTCTTCTTTACTATGTATATAACAATCATTATTATTCCATGCATTATCATAATAAAAATTTTGTTCATATTCACTCTCATTTTCATATTCATTTGCATGTTCACTATCATACTCATTATCACTTCCATTTTCACTAGGGAGAGGTGTAAGAGAAGAATTTAATTCTTTTGTAATATGCAATAAATTATCATGTGAAATTGGAATATTATGTGCATCTATGTTATCCATGGATGGAGTGTATACATTATTTCCTTTTGTAATATGAGAAGTAAGAGCAAGAGAGTTATCATTTAGACATTATTTTGATAAATTAGAGTTGAGAACATGAGATGGATCATTTGAACTATGCATCGACAATTTGATTTTATTGAATTTATATTGATGTAATTTGAACACACAAACAGAGATATATATATATATATATATTAGGTCCACATGGAATAAAATTATCACCAGTAAGAGGTTCACTTAGAAGTGCATGACTAATTTATTCATTTGGCATTGTACATAGGAGAATGAGGTGAAAATTATCTTTCCCATTTATCAAAATTATTTTCATTAGAAGTAAAAGAGATAGGTTTGAGAGCAGAATACATGTCTACTTTTTCTTCACTATCACTTTCATATGTATCATAATATTCCTCATTACAATAATAGTAATTATCTTCATTGTAAATGAAATCATTTTCCACAATTATGGCTAATATGAAATTTTGTAAATTTGTCCATTCATTGTCATAATTATGATAAAAATTTAGAAATTGATCTATGGGATGAGAGGGAAGAAGTGACTTAGTTGCCATTTTATTTCTTTCACCAAAGAGAATATGTAAAAGTAATATTAAGTAAATAAATGTAAAAATAAACACTAACATAGAGATTTTGAAAATATTTTTGACACTCCAAAAAATTTTCACAAATTTCAAAATTTTTATCTAAAAATTATAAGGCTTGGGTTTTGAGGAAATAGTTTGGAAATCTAGGGTTTTGGGTTGGGGTTTTATAATTTTTTAAAATTATTAATACAATTTAAATTCTAAAATAAATTTGAATAAGATAAATACACAAAAATTTATATAAAAGTTAGAAATTTGAAATTGAATTTTTGCACAAAATAACTACCAACATAGAGATTTTGAAAATATTTTTGACACTCCAAATAATTTGAAAAAAAATCAAAAATTTTATCTAAAAATTGTAAGGAAGGCTTGGGTTTTGAGAACCTAGTTTGGAAATCTAGGGTGTGGTTTTAGATTTTTTGAAAATTATTACAATAATTTAAATTCTAAAACAATATTTGAATAAAATTAATGCACAAAAATTTATACAAAAATTAGAATTTTAAAGTTGAATTTTTGCACAAAATATGAAGGAAAAACCCTAAATGTACCTAGGGTTTTTATATTTTATTTGAAGTAAGTCCAGTTCAAAATGTTTTATTATTTTTGGGAAACTAGGGTCTAGTTCCTAAATAATAAAGGGTTAGGAAAAAGGGGTGAAATATAATCTAATATGGTAAAATACAAATTTTGATCAAATTGATTACATAGGGAAGAGAAGTAACTTATCTAGAAAATTAGACTAAGATGGTTGTTTCAAAACTTGAAAGCTATTGCATAAGACTGAGAAGATGTCAAGAATTTGAATCTATCTTTTTTTAGATGAAAGTATAGGAGCACCAAAAATAGGACACTTAGGGGTTTGATGCTATAATTCATGTTATGCCGATATTATCCAAACTAGTCCTCGAGATCCAAGTTTTTGGGGTTTTGTCTACTATCCTTGTGTGATCCTATCTGTGAAATTTCAAATCTTGAATGTTGATAGAGCTCCTTGTAGATATATTTTAATATTTAAAACCCTAGGTCTATCTACACACATGAAATAATAAATACATCAAAATCAAAAGGGGGAAAAATTATGTTAGGGAAATATGATCAAACAATCTAGAACCCCTTCTATCCTAATCACTACCTATATTAACTCTCAAGCTAGGGTCTCAGATAAAATATAGTTCTCCCTTAGGGAATGTGCATAATAAATACACACAATAGATGTAAGAATGATCTTTTGCCTAGGTCCTTCCTTGATCAAGCATGCAAATCTATGTGTGATGCATAATGCTAAGCTCTACTGTTGATTGATTTTTAATTATGCACTATGCCAAAGTAGTAAGTGATAGATATAAAATGCCTTGTGAATTCATTTATATAGGAGACTCTTTATTTTTAACTTGGGTACTTTATTCATATTAGCTAACATTAAAAATATAAGAAAAACTTAAGGATAAAGCTAAGAAGGGATTGAGACTCATTAATTAAGGAAACCTAACCATTGGGACTTAAAATGAAGTTGGATAGGAGCATTATAAATTGGACACCCTAGGGTCCAAAGCTATATTCTAACCCCAATTCTCTTATCATATAGGCTTAAGACCTAGGGGATGGAATTAGAATGGGAAATAGGGTCTAGCTAAGCTAGAATGACCGTCTGGAAGGCTACAAATGATTGGTTATGGAGAAAAAGGTGACTCAAGCATGAAACAAGAACAAGATAAGTAAAATCAAAGATATGACTCATGTGAACAAGGCTCATATTATCTAGTCAAAGTCTTCTATGAAAGGACTATGAAAATACATGACATGTGTTATTGTTTGACCAATTTAGGGTGTATAGACTATTTGAAAATTTCAAGGAAGTTATGGGAGGTTTTGGAGGTCTTGTAGGGGGTTCTATGCCAGTTGGGGTTTATTTATGTCATTATTTTAGGTGAATATCTTCCAAAACCCTAATGAAAATATACACATATGAAATAATAAATAGATCCAATATTAAAATGAAAAGAAAAACTAGGTTACAATATGTTATGATTATGTGAATCAAAAACCCTATTGTCATGATCATTGCCTACATTAAACCTAATGTTAGGGGTCTCAAATCACATGTAGTTATAACATAGGTAACATGAACCATAAAATTACATGGTATGCTAGAATTATTTTCACTTAGTCCCTTCTTTGATCAAGCATGCAATGTCTAGGTGTGAAGACTGAGTAATATGCAGAGTATTGAGCTATACTATTGATTGATTTTATGTAAATAAGTGCCAAAATAGTAAGTGCTAGATGTAAAATTCCTTGTGAGGATATTTATATAGAATTATTATTTTTTGAATATAATACCTTGTTTTATGGTTAAAATTTCCTAAAACAGGGATAAAAACCATAAGAGAGGGCTCATGGAGGGGTTAGTATTCAAACATGGGAGAATAGCCCTATCAAACACTAGATCCACAAGTAGACAGTAGCACCATGTGTCACTACTATATTTAAATTGGTGCTAATGTTCTAAGGCCTAAACTAGAGTTAAAATTAGGGAAGACATGCTAGGGCCCCTTGTGATTGAAAAAGGTGACTTGTGACTACTAGGAGTATCACAAATAAGGAAAATAAGACATAAGAAAGATCGAAAGATTCAAAATGACCATGAAAATAAGAACTATAATCATCACTAAGAAATTCATGTGAAAGAGAAATAAAAGACGTAGTACTTGTGGTTGTTTGACCAAATTTAGGTATTTACAAAGAACAAAAAAAGATATATTACTTGTGTTTCCTTGACCAAATCAGGGTGTATACACATTTTTGGGATGCTATTTTTTGACAAGGGTTTAGGTTATGGTACAAGATTATATGAATTTGATGTTATTTGGAGTATGGCTATATATTGATTTTATTTTCTTCTTATTTTTTTAGTTCTTTATTTTAATTGAAGTGGGCTTCTATAATGGATGTTTGATATACTATTTATTTTCAATTTTATTGACCAATAAATTGTCATAATTTATTGATTAACCCTGTGTTTTGGGTTATCAACTGTACTATTTTTTGAAATTTTTATAGTAAATAGAGTGAGGGCCTATTTTACCTCATTAATTCAATAATAAAACACTGTCAAACATTTCCTAATGTACTTCATGTTAAAATAAAGGAAAGATCAAAAACCATATGTATTTACTTTGTGTCACATTTACCAAAATTTTGGTTATATTATACTTAATAATTTTTATTTTACTCATTTTATTATTTAATCAAGTCCATCTGATAGCTTAATTCCCAAATAAAAATGTTATATTTAAATATTTTGGGGTTAAAAAGGTAAGGCATGCTTCATGGTGGAAGGGAGATCCTATGCTTCATCATTAAAATGGGAGGATAGATCCTATACTTAGCACTTTAGAGTCTCCCTATGATCTTAAAAAGATTGAAAAAATAATGATCCTTGAATTTTTATTTTGCCTATAATCCTTATTTCACCAACCTTAAAACCCTCTTCATCCTCAAAAGGTTCTTAAAATCCTTTGGATATGGGCAATGTTTTTGACCCGGTTGAGGGAATTTATCTTTCAGATGGAAATTCTACCATGGTAGGTGTGATTATTTTATGTATCTAATAATTTAAATTTTAAAGGGTATAAAATGGTCAAAAATAAAAAACCATCTCTAAAAATAATGGGTTTTTGAAACGTGATTCTCATATGTTATCAAAAGAAGGGGATTGATTTAAACTCTAGAAAAGATGATTGTAGTTTAGGGTTGTGTTGCTTTGGTTTTGATATGTGATTGATTATGACTACATAAGTTATTTTAGAGGTAGAGGTTAGTGGTGTTTGTTGATATTATCTCCAATTTATGTAGAATATATAATAAGATAAATTCTATGTGGTTCCTTTGTTGACTATGACCTTACAATTTGTATTCATACTTGGATATAAGGTTCTTCATTTAAGTCATTTTAAGATCTGAATGATTCTTAGATAGTGTTTGAAAGGTATGAAAATGGATTTCTCAAGCTTGCCTAGATGAGAGCTAGATAGGAATGACCTTAGGATTTATTTATATTTATAGATGAATCATTGGTATTTATCTCCATAAACAATATAGGAAAAATGCTTACATCGACCTCGAGGAGAGATTTGAAATTAAAAAATAGTCATTAAGGGTTCTTAGACACTAGAAAACTACAATAATTATTAGTGTCTGATTATTACTAACACTATCTAAAGAGGGAAAAATATTTATTTGGAATATGATGATTAGTCTGCTTATTATAATAGAGTGTTATAGCATAGACTATGGATATATTGAGTATTAATCCCAATAAATTGGGTTAGCTAAGTCAATGGATAGATAATTAGATATGTGAAAGTGTGAAAAAAATTTGAATGTGTATGCACAAGTCATATATGCCAAAGATATGTCAAAATTTATGTTGTCAAGGGTATAATAAAAAATTTACCATTTTATTCTAGTAACCACGTGTAATACATTCAGTGTTGATAGGTATAGATAAAATATAAATATTTCTCTATGAAAAACCTACAAAGAAATATGTATAAATCAATGTCCACTTATGATAGGAAATATAAAATAACCTAGATCATAGAACTATTCGAAATTGAAAATTCAATGAACAAATATACTTGGGAGAACAAGAACCAAGTTTCCATTTGATCTCATTTGGATAATTCCATGGGGTTATTATGACCTAAGGATATTCCAATATCAAATCCATAGGTTAAGAAGTATAAATGACTCAATCCTCATTAGAGATGGATAAGTGCTATTTGAGAAATGTATAATCTCTAATGTACTACTCAAAATATAATATCTTTTAGGGAACCCCAAAACAAGTTCATATGTAAATTAAAACTTTGAATCAACCACTATAGGTATATTTTAGACACAAATTGATTATATATTACCATTTTTACTTATTATATAAATAAAAAAGTTTTTACATGAACCACTTTCATGCCCAAAACATAATCCATATGTACCTCAATGTGATATAGATTTTTGCAATATGTATGTCAATATAATCGATCTAATAAATCTAAAAACCTACTCAATATAATAAATATATAAATATGATTAATCTAACCCATATAATCTATCTCATTATGTCATAGAATATACCTATTATCCCTCATAATCCTGTATAAATACCGACATATGCATTGCATATGAATCAATCTAATCAATTATATCCCATTTGATTCACATAATCTATCCCAAATTCTTAATAAAATATCTATCATGGATTGAATGTATAGTACAATCCCAATATATTCCACCCTTTTGAGGTGAGAGATGAAGCCTGAAAATCATTCATTTCAAAAGAAAGAGTTATACACATCATGTGTTATATATAAAAAATGTTATCATGTAAAGTATGTATACTAACATGCTAATATATGTCATCATATTATTTTACCTTATTTTAATTAATGTGTGTAAACAAGATAATTTTTTTGAATATTTATATTGTCTAAGGTATGTCTAAATTAAGAAAATCTAAATGCAAAAGTTAGATATTCAATTAATATTTACTTTATGAAAATCACTAAGGGGACTAGGTACTTAGCTTGTTATTGATTTGTTCTAGTTTGACACTATTTAGGTGAAATAAAATACTAAAAATGGATTTGGAGTTGCTTATATCTATAAATCAATGATTTGGACTTACCTAGATAAATCCAACAACAAATGGATGCCTATACTAGATGAAGCTATCTAAACTCTAACAGGCTCATTCATGTAGTTTGTGTCTAACTATTTTGGCATAAATCACTATGAATTATTATAAACCATTATCCTACATGATATCAAAACCTCACTATACACACAAGACCATAAAAACCTATCTCCTTCACTTAAATTTTTTATCTCCAGTTTTGATACTAGGTTTGGGCCTAAAAAAGGGAAGAAAATGTAGACACTATTTTTGAATAATATATCACCTTAGTCATGTATAGTCAGAAAATACATATCATGGATGTACTTTCAAATTATAGACCTTTCTCACTACCAAAAGGATCTGAAAAACTATCTATTTATCCTAATTTCTTATCTCTTAGTCTAACCAATGTTATTCTGATGACTCAAACCTTTTATCTTTCCTAGAATGTTATAAACTTGTATATATTACATCTCTATAAGTTCTATAACTGCACCTATTTTATAACTATACTAACACTTGCATCCCAATCATATACCTACATCGATATAAGTGTCTTATCTTAAGGTAGTGGGAAGTTCCCCAAGGTCATCTAATTTGTAAATAAAATGTATTCCTATGGTCAGATTAATTGCTTTAATGTGAGATATTCTCCAAAAGGATTGTTATAAATAAGTATCAACCCTCATTAATTTCACACCTATCACAGACAAAAAAGTATTCAATCAAGTACTCAAGTGAGAAAAAGTTATCTATTTTATCCTATTTCCATATCAATCATAGGGAGAAGACATTTATAAGTTTGAAGTACTAAAGGAACACTCCATGAACCATATTTTCCAAGTTACAAGTTAGGCTATTTTTATAGTTCCTTATCACACATTGCATGATTAAAACACAATCTAACACATAGGAAAAACTACATAAATTTGAGTCCCTCTTCATAGTAATAGCTATGCATGAAAATCTCATTGATAGAGGGGTTTTTGAGTCATATCGACACTATGTGACCACTAACCTATTTTTTACAAAGTGACTATAAAGATGAATAACTAGGGTTTTGATATTTTACAAGGAGAGATAGTCTATGACCTAGATCTAAATGCACTAGAGTGAAGGCAACATAGAACTCAAAATCATCTAGGTGGTCACATCTAATTTCAATAGGTATTTTATACTAGACACCTACATTTGAGTTGATAGTAATGCTGATGTAATTATCCCAAGTTGACATAAGTGTTTGTGGATAAATATGTACAAATTTTAGAATTAGGAAACTAATATAGAGTCCAAATATAGTCTAATTTGTTCATGTCTAAAATCCATATATGTATTAGCATCAAAATCAATTATCTTATTTTCATTATCATTGCAATATCTAGCAAAACTATACTTTCCAATTTTAGCATCTCAATATAATAAATTTAGCATATGTTTTATTTGTGTTTTGAAAACAATTGGATGATTTTAGAGATAGTATACCATCATATTACCCTAGGCTATATCTAACCCTTTAACCATATATTACCCATATCTAGATTTTAGGGTTATACATTGGGTGAACTTGATCTTCAAACATAATTCTTACACAATAATACCATATAGGATGTTTGTTACCTAATTTTTCCTAATATTTGTGTTCTTGATCTCTCTTACCATGGATGATATTGATTTATTTAATGATTATGATTAAGAAAATCTCCAACTTTATATCAAATAATGGGGGAAAATTGATTACTTTTATACTCTTCCAAATTTTAAAGCATCCAATCTCAAATATTTGAATGGTGGTATCTCCCATCCCTCTAATTAGGTCCATTCTCCCACCATTTTAAGATATGAGTTGATACATATTAAGGAAGATTAATATCCTTTACCATTACTCCCTACACCACCATCATATGATTTTAGCCTTTGGTATTTTCTTAAATATGGATACAAAGGACAAGGATTTGGAAAAAATAAACAAGGTATAACCTACATTATATCTCTTAAATATAATAAAAATTGGTAAGGCTTAGGATTTTTAGAAAAATCCATGAGTCACCAATAATTCAAGTCATATGAGCATGACCTTTATGTATATTCTACCATAAAAAGGGGTAAATATGACCAATATGGTCCTTCATATGATTGCCAAAATTTATGACAAATGCATAAGGAAGTTATTATTGATTTATAAATTGCTTATAAGTGGGACATTCCTTCAAATAAATTAAATTCAAACCCCCACAATTCCCATATTTAGAAATAATATCCCCATTATCAAGGGTGAATATTATTTTTTCCTCTCATTTTCAATTAAAATTTCTTGAAATTTTAAAAATTTCATCATGATATCTTCACCAAATAACTTTACCATACCAAAATAGGTGCCTTTACCAAATCTCCCTCTAATACCAATTGTTATATCTCTATAAAAGGTGATCGAACCAATCTATTCAAATGATATAACAAAGGTAGCACAATTAATAAATCCATTATAATTACAAAAGTATCCTAAATTTAGTGATTTAAAACTTGCAATTGTTATCAATGAGGTTCATGATACTTATATGCCTAGATTCAAGAGAGCTGGTGGATTAGAATTGATTTAACCTTTTAGTTTTTTACAAAAGTAATTCCTATGTTTGGTTAAAAGGATGAGATGCATAAGTTAGTTAAATAAATTTAAATAATTAAGTTATTGGTTTGTGATGATTTTGACCTTGTTTGACTTTCTATAAATAGCAATAAATAGGGATAAATAGAGACTTAGCTAAAAACTGACTGTCACAAATAATACGGGTTCTAAATTTTGAGATCTAAGTAGTAGTCTATGTTGCCAATAGTATTTTGATATTCATTTGTTCACTAGATAGTAGTGCCTAGTTTGGATAGTTGCTCCATTTGTGTGTAGTGTCCTAAATCTGGCACTAATGTCACATTTGTGGGATTGTTCCTACTTTTAAGGAGCACTTATGCATGTATCTATATATTTTATTCTTACATGATTGAAACCTATAGCTGCATATTGTACCTAAAAAGATTGATTTTATCTATAAACACTAATTCTATTTACAAGTATCATATGATCAAGAATAGAGTGTTTGTTAGTAAGATAGGTTAGATATCCTCAACACCCCATTATGTAGAGAGTTGCCTATATACCAATACTATGAAGTGGGATTAAATCTGATATAGTTTTCCCACCTAGTTATTGATGTATGTATAAGTAAATGCCATAATGAGAGTGGCCTTAGATTCCTTGAATGTGTTTGAGCTTTAGAATGCTTTAAAATTGAACTCAAGGTTGCTGTAGATGGTAATATGTAGAAAGTAGGGTAGAATACGGATAAAATACCTTTATTTTTCACAAGTTTGTCTTTGGTTTGAATAGATTTTGCATCTATTTCCCATCTATTCAATAGAGGTGGATTAGACTTGTATTTATAGGGTTTTATTTCTTGTGTAGATAAGAAAATATTCTTAGGCTGACCTTCCAAGGGGAACACATTTGAAAATCTATTCATTATGAAGAGTTGGGGCTAAGGATAGTAACATCCAATTGGGGACACTAACAGCATGTGGCTATAGTGTCCCAAATGTTGTACTAATGTCATTTATACAAACTGATATATAATTTGGATTGGTGTTAGGGATGATAATTCTAGGACTATGTCTTGATTAGTTATAAGTGATTAAGGTCTATTGAATGAATGGAAATGTAAGTCCAAGGCTCTAGAATAGTCTATGGCTAGAATAGGGATATGTTAACTCAATCAACACTCTTAGCATTTAATTACCACTTTTAGGTGATTATATTTACCCCTCATTTATGCTATTAATATTAAAAAGTAAAAGGATTAGTATAAGTGAAAAATAAGCATGCGTGGACTTATATTGGAAGTGAAGCTTGTGTAGCTGAGTTTGAATTTGTGAATCTAGGTCTGTGTATATGAAAATGATCCAAATAAATGTCTTGTGTGTGTGAATGTGTTAGTGATCATATCATTGAATAACTTGAACTGAGATGATGGATTTATTAATACTCATATGGGTGGCTCAAAAACTCAATCTATTTTTGATTCCATTATTTCCCACCCTTTCTTAGTAGATCTGATCTCTATGAATATCTTGGATAAGATTGTAAGTGTGTCGAACCCTCTCATGTAGGTGGATCAAGAACTCAATTAGGCCATGTATCCATCATTTACCTTATGTGAAGTAGATGCATCTATAAATATATTTCATAAAGTGCTAAAAGTATTTAACTAACTAATATAATTGTGTATTTGGTTCTATGGCCACAAGGGGATATTAGGTCGATCTAGGCCACTTGAGAATTCCAACCACTACATATGGAGTAAGTCATGAATCTGGTGACAACTTGGAATGCGATAGAAAGTGTATACAAAGTAGAGAATGACATGGAGTATTCCATTCCATAAAATCAATCTATCTAAAGTTAAGTATAAGGAAATTATGTGCCATGCATATGCCCCCAATTTGGTATCTTAGTGTACTAAATCTGAATCAAGTATTTAATAGATAAATATGTGTAAATAATCTAAATGTATGAGTTATCACGTCATGCATGATGTCCCAAAATATAATAAACTGGTATGAATTTGAATTCAAAAAATTGAATCTAAGCTAAATCTAAACATAACTTCCAAACCTATGACTATATCTATATAAATCTATATTATACCTAGTGTATTAGTCTAAATGATTTGGACTATCCTAAAGTTGGGGCTAATAGAAGGTAGATCCATATAGTGGATAGTAGAACCCTATGGTCCTAGTGTCCTAATCTAGGTGATAATGACTACCTGGTTTGATCTCTATGTGGTCTAAATTAAGTGCTAAGTCTCTATTCTATTTTGTGTCTACCCTGAGTTTGATATCTAAAACTAAGCCTATGTGATGAAATGCATTTATGAAAATAAAAATAGGAGACTAATCTCTATGATAACTCCTATAATTTCCCCTATTTTAAGGGTAGTTGTGAAATATGTGGAAGAGCTACCCTATAAATAAGTAGCTCTACAAAATGTGCTATCTAGAACATGTGCATGATATTCTAATATAATGTAAAACATAACATCAAAATATAAATATATCTGAGCATAAGTAGGAAACATAATATGTATGTTGTAATCTAGAATTACACGAGGGTGTCAAGATAGATGTAAGCAATGTAAAATAGTAGTAAAATCTGAGTAGCTACCTAGGGGGATGGGGAATGATGTCCATAAAGGATCTCAATTGGAAATAGTAGATGCATGAGATCTTGCATGGCATCAAAAATTTGTGTGTGTGTGTGTGTGTGTAACAAGAAAATACAAGTGTCATGGTATAGAAGCATATAAGAAAGCAAACATACAAATAATTAAGGCACTCAAAATGTAGGCCAAGGGGCCAAAATACAAGGGACATGGGCAAATGCCACTAAATAAAAGAATGAAGACATACAAAGACATGTTCAAATGTCCACATACGTAAACAACAAGTAATTTGGCATACATACACATAGAATAACATGTTTTAATGTCTACATATATAATCAATAAAGAGCACACACAAGGGAAATGGGCACATGTCCAAGGCATACAAATAAATAATTTACATAAAAGCTATGGAATAATGTCATATTCAAATGCCCTCGAAGATGGAAGAAGCATAAGAAACATAATAAGGTCTAATCTAGGAACTAGAAATGAAAGCACATATAAATATGTAATACAAATCTATGTAGATTCCAAGTTACATATATACTGAGTCTAACTAGTGATAACCAAAAAAATATAAGTAATAAGGAGTAATGATCAATATCAAGATAAATCAATGCATAACTAGAATGTATAGTATGTAAGATAAAACCTGGTTATAAAAACTATGTAGGAGATGCCCCTGAATGGGTATATATATCAATGTATAAACTTGGATTGATGTAGATGACCCTAATGGGTAGTTGTATCAAATGTATAAACTTGGATTAGTGTAAACACCCCAATGGGTAGATGGTAATTGGTCTAGATTAGTGTAGTGGATCAGAGTCCTATCTAGAATCTGAAATCACTTGATAAGAACAAATGAAGAATATGTGTATGATAAAACTGACTATACTAGGATAATTAGAAATATGTAATATCTAGTAAGTAGTATAAATTTAAACATATAAATGCATACAATGTATAAAATTTGTGTTTTTGAAATATTTGAATGTTTTTGTATTTTGACATATTATGTTGTTTAGGCATTTTTGAGTATAAGCCATGTACAAGAAAATGAAAATAAACTATGTACAAGGAGTGAGAGAGAGAAGGGAGTATTTACAAGGGTAGGAACCATATTAACTAATGAGTCTCATGGGATAATTTTTATCACTATGGCTTGTGTCAAAAATAGGAATGATTATCTCTTGCATAGCATGATTGTTATGCTGTAGTTGAATGTTGTTACAGTAGGAATCTGAGTATTGTTCCTCATCAGACTCATAATATTTTTCCAAAAAAAACCATAATAACATATTGTGTTTGAAGGAACTACCTCATATTATGGATTTGACCTTTATAAATTATGCTTTTAAAGATTGATCATGATTTTTCCCTTTGAAACTATGATTATCGTAGACATACTATGTTGTGGAGGCTCTTTTGCTAGAAAACCTTGTTTGAGAATTCTTGTTAAATGGACATGATTTTGACTTTGTAACTATAGATCTTTCTCTTTTTGTAATATTTCATATGTATATGGATGTTAATATATCCCTTAAATCCTCTCTTATCATTATGCTAGAAATTTTTTGGGAGAATGATTGTATTGAACTCAACACTTGATTTTCAAAATGATGAATATTACTTAATCGAGGACTTGGGATTATTTACTTCATTATATGCATGTAAATGGTGTTTGTGGCTATATATTTCCCTATAAAATATTTTTAAGGAGCCTACACTGACTCTATATTTGATTGTGTTAATGATGATTATCTTTGAGGCTAGTTTATGGAGTTCATATGTTCATGATCTCTAATTTGTCCTCATTATTGCAGTTTTTTCTCTCCTTTTTATTTTTCTATTTTTAATCATATTGTTAATCTAGGTTTTGAATGAATATAATTATTAACCATTTGTTTGCATGACCATTTTGTGTTTTCCCTTTGGCTCTTTTTGTCTCTCCATTGCTTATTTTCTATGTTTGGTCACTTGCTTTATTGTTTGTCTTTTCCCTTCAACCTCTCTTGGTTCGGGCTCTTCTCCCTTGTTCTTTGTTTTTTTCTTTGCCTTCTTTGCCTTAGCCTTTATTATTTGGTGTTTCCCTAAATTTACCTTTAAATTTTTTTTTAAAGGTTTACTTCCCTTCTAAGTGCCCTTCAGACAAGTTCTAAAGGGCCTCTCTTGCCTTGCCTTCCCCTTAAATGTCCCTTCAGAGTTTTTCTGAACAACACTTTCTATCCAAGTGACCCTTTGAAAAAGTTTTGAAGGGAACTTTTTCATCTAAGTGTCCCTTCAAAACTTTTTTTAAGGGCACTTCACTTTGTCCTTTCCTCCAAAGTGACCCTTTGGAAAAAGTTTTGAAGGGTACTTTTGCTTATTTTCTCCAAGGTTACCCTTCGATAGTTTTCCCAAAGGGCCCTTTGTCCATAGCCTGCCCTTTAGAAAAGTTTCAAAGGGCCATTTCCTTTAGAAATGCCCTTCAAAAAAGTTTAGAAGGGCCATTTCCTTTGGAAATGCCCTTCAAAAAAGTTTTAAAGGGCCATTTCCAAAGGAAATACCCTTCGAAATTTTCTGAAGGGACCTTGTGCCTTTACCTAGGTGTCCTTTGGAAATTTTTCAAAGGACCCTTTCCCAAGTGTCCTTCAGGAAAAGCTATTGAAGGAAACTAGCCATTGCCTAGAAGCCAAAATTATCAGAGGAATTCATTTGGACAAATTTTTTACAGGAATTACTTTGGGAAAATTTCCCAAAACAATAAGCCTGACCCAAATGGATTCCCATGATGTTCCATAGAACATCAATTTTTATGTGGACAACTAGCCATTAGGGTTCAAAGACATGATGTGATATAGGACATCAAATTTAGGGTGGCCAACTAATCATTGGGTTCACATTGGTGACATACCATAGGAAGTCAAATTTAATTTAAAAAACTAGCTATTGGGGTGAAACTTGCTACAAGACATCAAGTTCATGCCCAAAGTCTTCAAGCAAGAAGTGAAGTCACTAGGAAAATTTGAATGAATCTACAGTACAAATTGGGAATTGTCACATGCTTGAATTATAACTTTTATAAATAAGGATCCTTAAGGAACCCAATGGAGCAAGCAAGGAGTAGAAGGACGTAGAAAACTTGAAAAGGTCTTAAGCAAAGTAAAATTAGGTTTTCAAAAGATCTTTGCTTATAAAATTTTATAAGTAGAAGCAATCAAATAACCTGAAAGAGCAAGGATAGTGAAAATTGGGTTTCCCAACATGCTTGACTTATGGGTTTCATAAGTAAATCCATTTTAAAATGGCTCTACAGTGTAAAACACAAAATATTTCAATAAAAATCTAAGGTTCACAATAGTGATCCAAGCCATTTCTTATAGAGGGGCATCTCACCATTAGTTTTATAGCAATCCTAGTCATTTCAAGAGGGTGAATCAAAGAGAATGATGAACTCTAACTGAATGAGAGAGAAAATGGAATCAGCTTAACCAAGATGGTGATGGCAAACCATTTTGGAGGCTTATATTTTAGCACCCAAGATATCTCTCTTCTCTCCCTTTTTTGATATAAATAGGACTCTTGGGCCCTTGTTTTATCATCCACAGATATTATGATGAAGCCCTATTAGAGTGTTTTGCCATTTTCTTTCCTTTGAGCAAAGAAGCATAAGTCTATTTTATTTCTAAGTTCTAGGCATTTGCCTAGGTATGCAAGAGATACAAAGTGACAACAAGTGATGTTTTATCCTTCTATTCTCTATCCTTCATGATTTTGAGAAAAGAGTTAATCCAATAGGTCATGTAGAGTGCATTCTAGCTGTATGATATTTTGCATATATATAACCCTTTTCTAGACTATATAGGTTATCTTTCTAGTTATTTACCTTATGTAATCTCATTCATTTTATCTCTACATTGAAATACTTATGTTGGAATCTTCTAGAGCTTGAGGTATAGACTATATTTTGTTGTATTAGGCATAAGTATAGGGAATACATGTGGATACTAATTCTTGGTGTATCACCATTTTAGACTAGGCTTTTCATTTATGTAAAATTTTGACTCTTTTCATTCATACAAGCTGGTTCAACAGTTTTATTGCATAAAAAAGCTAATATAGGAAGCTATCTCTTTCAACCTAGAGGTTCATTTCCACTTATAGGCACACCCACAGGCTTGGAAACATCCCAACATTTCCCAAATCTGAAGGAGGCATGAATAACCCTCTTTTGGGGTTTAAGATTTGGAGACAATAGTTTTAGTATGCCCAGTGGGACTAAGTATTATTACTAAGTTAAGGTGAATTATAGTTTTGATAGGCCTAAAGTAGTATAAATACCCATAACCTATCATTTTTAAATTCTAAAAGGGTGTGAATACTTGGTTCTAGACCAAATTTTATACATTATCCTACATGGTCCTCAAGATTTTTTGACCAAGCCCCTTTAGCTCAATTTCTTCCTAAAAAAGACACCATCAATAACTCCTAGCCCTATTAAATCCTTGATAAGGAGGTTTTGCGGAAGAAGAGGAAGAGTTTGAAGAAGTTCAAGGAGAGGAAGAAGTTGAAGAAGAGGAATAAATAGAGAATTAAAAGGGAAAAAGAGAAATTGGGGAAAGAGGAGATATAGATAGATGTTAACCCTTCCATAATTTTAATATATAAAACCCAATAAAATTTCTTGCATATGACCCCATCCCTTTGAATTTTAGCAAAAATCTTCCTAGTTTCACTGGGGAAGGTCCTATTACCCCATCTAAACATATTAAAGACATCTCTAATTTCTGCAATTTCCATAATGTTACTAGGGCCAACATAGCTATTAGGCTACTTTTTATGTATATAAAAGGCAAATCACTTGACTAGTATAGAATTTTGGAGGGGGGTTTCATTAAAAATTTGGATGGCTTTAAAAACCTATTGGTGACAAGATTTAAAAATAAGAGTGATCATATTTCCCCAATATATCAGCTGAATGTAATAAGAAGAGGTCCAAATGAATCCATGGGATATTTCAATGAGAGATTTCAAAGAACATGGAAAGGTTTCCACCAATCATGAAGCATTATCCTAGCTTTATGTTCCCAACATACCTCAAAGGGATTGGTACTGATATTGTTGTTATGTTTTAGTAAAGGGAGGATTCACTCTTCTAGGTGCACATGAGCTAGTAATTGAGGCTAAGAATAACTTAATTCAGGCTAGAAGACTTCTTCCAAGAGTTTCCATGCATTTAATATCCCATAATTTGTTGAAGCTCCAAGCATGTCACAATTTATTAATGCCAATGTGAAGCCAATATCCTTTCCCAAGAAGGTGGATAACATTATGGATAAGGATGAAGAAATTAGATTATTGAGAGCTCAACTCAAGCAAGCTCAATATCAGGCAAGTGCTCCTCCTAATACATAATACTATCCTCAACAAGGATATATATCTCCATCCCAATATACTTATCAATGGAGGAAACAAAATCAACAAGGTTAAATTAGGCAACCCAATGCATATAATCCAAATTGTACTCCTTCTATAAAGGTTGTTGTTCCAGTTCATACAAATCTAGTACAAGGAGAAGATCATGTGGACTGATGGGGGAAACCTCAAGGTTAGTTAACACATGATGATGGAGGAACCATATACATTTTGACTACATGATAGGAATATACTCCTTCCAATAAAATATAAGAAGCATGTCCCAAACAAAAGGATAGTCATGGAGAAGGTACCAGCCCAAGTGCAGGAATGATGAATTTTCAAGTGAAAGATGATTTTGTGTTGACTCAAGTCATGTCGATTGAGGCCAATATAAGGGCCAAGAAGAGAGAATTGGGAGAAGGCTAGAAGCCACAAATATCTCTAATTTATGCCTCTCTAAGGCTATAAAGTGCCAATCAAAGTGTTGTACCTTATACAAGCCATGTTCCTCAACAAAATTAGAATATAAATGTGGCTACTAAGATTACAACATAATAGGCTACAACTCCTTTATTACCATAAAAAATGAAATAGAAAGTGATTAATCCATCTCTAAATATTATGGACTCATTAAATATCACTAAGACAAGCATATCCCTTTAGGAGGTTCTACATATACCTGGTCAAAAGGAGCTTTTTCATTAGTAGTTACCAAGCATGCATGTGGTTCCTCAATCTTCAAAGCATCATAGTTTGGCTCTCATAAATTCTCCAAATCATCTTTAGGATCCTTCTAATGAAGCTGAAAATCCTCCATCCTTCTACCTCATACTCATTATGGGAGATAAGTTGGTCCACAATTGTATTATGGATAGTGGAGCAAGCACTACTATTATGCCTAAAGTAGTGTCTGATAAGCTGGGTTTAAACTATAAGCCACATAGTAAAGGTGTATTTTAGTTATATGGAACTCCAACCAAGATGTTAGAATTGGTCAAAGTTTTGAAAGTGTTTTTACATGGCTTCCTAAGCTTCCCTATCATCCAAGATATTATGGTGGTGGACCTTCCAACACACCTTGCTATATGCTTGTCTAGGGACTTTATGGCCAGGATAGGAGGATACCTTTCTACTTATTGGTCCTTTCTAGATTTCAAGATGAGGTATGAAACCAAGGTAACCATAAGGACTCAGTCCTTAGCAATATTCCACATTGAGCCATACTTAGAGACAATGACAAATCAAAATTGTCTAATCAACAAAGAGGAAGAAATAGTCCTAGATGGTGAAAAATATTCTCCTCTTAAAGGTATTTTTTACATCTATCTTGAAAAGTAAAACACTAAAACACATGACCTTGATATTTACACTTTCATTGAAGAAACTGATCTAGGAGTTTACTGCATACATGAGTAGAATGCCCTAATTCCTTCACTCACTAATGAAGATCATGAGCTTGATGGTGTGTGGGAAATTTTATTTGATGGTTCAAGGAGAAAAGTAGGCATAGGAGATAGTTTCATATTGGTTTCTCCATCAAATAATAATTACTACTATTCTTATAGGTTTCACTTTAGTTGCACTTGCAATATGGCAAAATATGAAGGCTTAGTTCATGGTCTCCAATAGACAAAGAAGAGCGGAATCAAGCTTTTGAAAGTCTATGGAGATATTGAGCTGGTCATTCATCAAGTAAGAAGTTAAGCTACAGTAAATAACCCCTTGCTTAAGTCCTATAAGCATAGGGTATGGGATCTACTTGAATATTTTGATGCCTTCAACATCCACCCCATACCAAGAGACTTGAATAAGCACATAGATAGATTGGCTATAATAGGAGCATGTTTGGACTAAACAACTGATGTTGAACAAGAGAAGGATCAATACCATTTCAAGATCATTATGAAATCTTCCATTCTAGATTACTAAGTATCATGGAAAGTATTTAAAAGTGATGAACACATTGTACACTTCTTAAAAAATGAGGCAAACTTCTCTTCAATAAATCAAAAGAAGTTGCATGATCATTTTAAGGAGTAAATTATACAGATGAAGACAAATAAAATACCCAAGGGGTTAATTACCTTGGAGAGTGTATTCAATGAGGATGATAAAAAGAAGAACCAAATAATGAGCATGTCAAAAAAAGAAGAGAACTATGAGAGAGTCTGATTTTCAAGGATAAAATTTTGAAGATTGGCAAGGTTTGTTCTCAGCTAGAAAGGCAAGCTTTTATTGCATTATGCGAAGAGTTTCATGACATATTTGCCTAGGAGTACAAGGACTTGAAAGGCTTTGATCCAAATCTAGCTCATCACACCATTGAGTTGGAACATAGAGATAAACTGGTAAGACAAAATCAAAAACCTATCAACCCCAAGGTAGAATAACTCATGAGGAAAGAGCTGACCAAATTGATTGAGTCTAGGATTATCTTTCCTATCAAGCACTCAACTTGGGTAGCCAACCTTGTGCCGGTTCAAAATAAGAATGGAGGAATAAAACTTTGTGTGTATTTTCATGATCTAAATAAAGTGTCTCTCAAGGATTATTATCCACTCCCTTCCATGGAATAAATTCTTCAAGTTGTTTTAGGTTCTCAACATTTCTCACTTCTTGATGGTTATTCAAGTTATAAAATATTGGTAAATGAAGAGTATCAATTCAAGATAGCCTTCATGACTAAGTGGGGGACCTTTGCCTACAAGAAGATGCCATTTGGTTTATTTAATGTTCGAGCTACATTTCAAAGGGAACTGAACATGGATTTCAAAGGCTTGATTAATAAGTTTTTGCTTGTTTACCTTGATGATATGACCATTTTTCCAAAGGATGTTGTTGATATTATGGGACATCTAAGGAAAGTATTTGAAAAGTGTAGAGAGTACAACATATCCCTCAATCCAAAAAAGGGCTGTAAATTTTCTTGGAAAAAATAAACTTTATAAGGAGGTTTATCCCAAACTTTACAACTATGGTAAAGCCTATGACAACCATGCTAAAAAAGAACCAAGTTTTTACTTAGACAAGGGAAGGTAAAGGTAGATTTGAGGAAATAAAGCAAGAAATTGCAGCATCTCCCACTCTTTTAAATCTGAATTTTACTAAAGATTTCATCTTTATACTTTTGCTAACCTTGACATAATCTCAACTATGCTTATGCAGAACAATGATGAAGATGTTGAGCAACCAATTACTTTCTTTAGCCAAGGCTTAGAAGACTATAAAGTGAGATATTATTTTGTTGAGAAGCAAAATTTAACCATCATTAGAGGATTGATAAAGTTTAGGCATATGGTTTCCAACAATAAGATTCATGTCATGGTTTTCCATCCTAACACTAAGGAGTTTCTCCTAAGCAAGGATCTTAATGAAAAGAGAGCTAGATGGATCATGAAAGTGATGGAATATGACATTGACATCAAGGTAACCAACTTGGTAAGAGGAAGAGGTTTGTGTGATCACTTAACATCTAAATTTCAAGAGACAAAAGAGCAAGCCTTGGTAAATCAAGTTCAAGACCAACCAACTGATCAAAGGCAAAATCAAAGTTGGACACAAGACATCATTGGTTTTCCTTAAAATGGTGAGTGTCCCAATGGCTTAAAAAAATCTCAAAGAAGGTATTTTAGGCTATAAGCTATTCCTTATTGTTTTATGGATGGCATTCTCTTTAAGAAGGATGTGAGCAATGTGTTGATAAGATGCATTAATAATGACCAATTTGATATGCAACTAGAAAGGTTCCATAATGGTGCAGATGGTGGTCACTTCTCTCCTAGAATCATAGATAAAAAAATAATGAGAGATGGTTACTATTGGCCTAGTCTTTTTAAGGACTATTATCATTGGGCTAAGGTTTGTCGTCAATGTGATTTCTTTTTTGGCAACCAAAATCTTGTTGCTCTTCTATTGAATCATATCCAAGTGGACTAGCCTTTCATGTAATGGGGCCTTGAATTTATTAGCATGATCAACCCTCCATTAAGTGCTGGACACAAATGGATATTGACTATTATAGACTACTTCAGAAGATGGGTAGATGCTATTACTTTAAAGGAAGTAAATGAAAATGCCATCTTGGAGTTCTATGATAGCATTGTAACAAGGATTGGGGTTCCTCATGTCATCATCTCAGATAATGCACTTGCTTTAATAAGTGCTAAAACTTTTGATTGGGCAACAAAGAGTGGAGTTCATTTGAGTACCTCATCTAACTACTACCCTCAAGGTAATTGATTGACTAAGTCTACCAATAATAACCTCATCAAGATCATCAAGAGGATGTTGGAAACCAATCAAAGAGCATGGCATAACAAGCTAAAGATAGCCTTATGGGCAAGTAGAATCACTCTCAATAAGTTAATTGGTAATTATCCCTTTGTACTTGTCTATGACAGAGAAGCTAGGTTGTCCATATCACAAGAGCTCCCTACCTTGGAACTTGTACAATATTTGGAATTAATTGAAAACACTCCCATGGAGGTTAGATTAATATAATTAATGTAGTTGTAGGAGGTAAGAGATGATGCACACAAATATTTAGAACACCATCAAGTTCTCATGAAGAAATCTATTGACAAAAGAGCAAGGGAAAGAGTGTTCAAAGAAGGCAACTTGGTCTTGAAATGGCATGAAGATAGAGAAAAACTAGGCAAACATACATAGTTTGATACTTTGTGGGGTGGTCCTTACATCATCAAGTGAAAGCAAAGAAAATCCTTTCAGCTATCCAAAATGGATGGACAAGAGCTAACTATTATAGTGAATGGAATCCATTTGAAGTCTTAATTTTGACCCTTGCTGGCCATGTCTTGTTTATACCTTGTTTTGGTATTTTTCCTTTATTGTGTTATATTCCCTAAGTGATTTGAAGCACAAGTGTTTCCATTTCAAGTGTTTTCTTTCCTTTTGTTAGTTATCTATGTGTGTGTCTCTAGCTTATGTGTTTGGCCATGGCTTGTTATTTAAACTCTTGTTTTCCTTGCATGACTCCATGCCCAATGGAAGGATTTAGGTAACTGGTCTTATGACATAGCAGACATGTCTCCCCTAGAAATCACTAAAATGTTGACCATTTTTTTGCATGACCATTTTGTGTTTTACCTTTGGCTCTTTTTGTCTCTCCCTTGCTCATTTTTTATGTTTGGTCACTTGCTTTATTGTTTGTATTTTGCCTTCATCCTCTCTTGGTTTGGGCATTTCTCCCTTGTTCTTTGTTTTTTCCTTTGCCTTAGCCTTTCTTGTTTGGTTTTTCCCTGAAGTGCCCTTCATAAATTTTTATGATGGGCCACTTCCCTTCTAAGCACCCTTCGAAAAAGTTTTGAAGGGCCTTGCTTGCCTTGCCTTCCCCACAAGTGTCCCTTTATATTTTTTTCAAAGGGAACTTTTTATCCAAGTGACCCTTTATAAAAGTTTTGAAGGGCACTTTTTCGTCAAGTGTCCCTTCGAAACTTTTTCAAAGGGCACTTCACCTTGTCCTTTCCTCAAAATTGACGCTTCAAAAAAAGTTTTGAAGGGAAATTTGGCCTATTTTCTCCAAGGTTACCCTTTGAGACTTTTCCTAAAGGGCCCTTTATCCATATCCTACCCTTTAGAAAAGTTTTGAAGGGCCATTTCCTTAAGAAATGCCCTTCAAAAAAGTTTTGATGGGCCATTTCCTTTAGAAATGCCCTTCAGAAAAGTTTTAAAAGGCCATTTCTAAAGGAAATGTCCTTCAAATTTTTTTGAAGGGACCTTGTGCCTTTAAATAGGTGTCCTTCAAATTTTTTTTGAAGGACACTTTCCCTTATGTCCTTTGACAAAAGTTCTTGAAAGAAACTAGCCATTGTCTAGAAGCAAAAATTCCTAAAGGAATTTCTTTAAACAAATTATCTGAAGGAATTACTTTAAGAAAATTTCTTGAAACAATAAGCCTAACCCAAATGGATTCCTATGACATGTCACAAAACATCAATTTTGATGTGACCAACTAGCTATTGGGATTCAATGACATGACATGCCATAGGATGTCAAATTTAGGGTGGTCAAATAAGCATTGGGTTCACATTGGTGGCATACTATAGGACATCAAATTTAATGTAAGGAACTACTTTTTGGGGTATAACTTGGTGATGTATTGTAAGACATCAAGTTCATGCCCAAAGTCTTCAAGCAAGAAGTGAAGTCACTAAGGAAACCTAAGTGACTCTATAGTGCAAATCAAGATTTTTCACATGCTTGACTTATAACTATTATAAGGATCCTTAAGGAACTTGAAGGAACAAGAAAGGAGTAGAAAGGCTTAGAAAACATGAAAGGGTCTTAAGAAAAGTAGAATCAGGTTTTCAAAAGATATTTGCTTATAAACTTTTATAATTAGAAGTAATAAAAAAAATTGAAAGAGCAAGGATAGTGAAAATCATGTTTCCTAACATGCTTGACTTATGCGTTTCATAAGTAAATCCATTTAAGAAACCTAAATGGGTATGTAGTGCAAAATGTACAAGATTTCAAGAAGAATCTAAGGTTCATAGTAGTGATCTAAGATATTTATTATGGAGGGTCATCTCACCATTGGTTTTGTAGTGATCTTGGTCATTTCAAAATGGAAAATCAAAGAGAAGGACAAAATCCAACTGAGTGAGAGAGCAGTTGGAATCAATTTCACTAGGATGGCGATGGAAAATCATTTTGGAGACTTATATTTTGGTACCCAAGAACTCTCTCTTCTCTCCCTCTTTTGCTATAAATAGGACCATTGGGATCTTATTTTATCATACACAAATAGTATGGTGAAGCCCTGCTGGAATGTTTTGCCATTTTCTTGCCTTTGAATAGAGAAGCATAAGTCTATTTTCTTTCTAAGTTCTAGGTATTTACTTGGGCATGCAAGAGACACAGAGTGATAAGAAGTGATGTTTTATCATTTTGTTCTCTATCATTCATGATTTTGAGTAAATATTTTATTTAACAGGTCATGTAGAGTGCATTCTAGCTGTATGAGATTTTGCATATGTGTAACCCTTTTTTAGACTATATAGGTTATATTTATATTTATTTACCTTGTGAGATCTCATTCATTTTGTATCTACATTGAAATATTTATGTTTTAATCTTCTAGATCTAGAGGTATATACTATATTATACTATATTATGAATAAGTATAGGGCATACATGTCGTTACTAATTCTTGGTGTATCACAATTTTAGACTAGGCTTTTCATTTATGAAAACTTCCAACTTTTTTCATTCATACACGCTAGTTCAATAGTTTTATTGGACAAACAATCTAATATAGGGATCTAACCATTTAAACCTAGAGGTTCATTTCCACATATAGTCACACCCATAGGCCTGGAAATGTCTCAATGTTGCCCAAATTTGGAGGAGGCCTGAATAGCCCTCTTCTAGGGTGTAAGATTTGAAGACAACACTAATCTTAATGAACATTTAGCTTGATTGATTATAATTTATTTCCATTATGCAAATGCACTATTTAATGTTAAAATCAATGGAATGAATGAATAAATCAACCACATAAACATATCAAATAAAACACCAAACTTACTAATTTGTAACTTAGCAATACCTAAATGAATGCTTGTTTATCTATTTTAGCATCTGTACAAAACTTAACCAAATAAAATAATAAAATTGTAGTACCTTTTACATTATTCAAGTACCCAAAACCTATTTAAATGAACTTTAAAGTTTAGAGTAGGTATATCAACAAAGTCCCCTTAAATGGAATGGTCAAAACAAGACACTAAGTGAAGATCAGTGTGCCTAAACCATGTAGATATAAACCTTGGGAGATTCCCATAAGTCTCCTTTCAAGAGAGGTAAGGTTTAAAAAACCATGTTTGCTATTGGTTGTGTAGGAATACACACAAAAAAATTATAAGGAGGGATTACATGGGGGAGACTTTTTCTTTAAAATACTTTAAAAATAACTATTAATTCCCCAACTATCTCCTCTTCTTCCCATTCCCATCAGTTTCATTATTCACCCTACAAAATAGACTAAAATGAAGTCAAAAATGTGAATTAAAAATCTTGAATAGTGTACTAATATAAAAAAACATGAAAATTCTTTAAAATTGGAGGAATTGATCAAAACTAAGACTACCATTGCATATAAGCCAAAACCAACTTTTTGACAACATGAACAATTCAAAATTTTGACATCGGTTGCTCAAGTTATGGTGAAAAAATTGAAGGCAAGTCCAAAATAAGCCCCTAAAGACCTATTTAATATTTTTGAGGGGTTAGGTTTATGTTTTTAAATTACTATTTGGAATTTTAAATCTTTTTACTAATTAGGATTTCACCCCAAATTAGCATTGGGGTACCCTTTGTCACATTTCCATACCTAATTAGGTCTTTTCCCTTCATTACAATTGTGGTTTTTGGTATGAAATTTAAACTCTAGGGGCCAATACATAATTAGGGTCTAGATCCCTTATTAACACTATACAGATTCTCTTGTGACATTTTTATTCTGTTTAGGGTTTGGGGGAGGGGTAAAAGCTTGACATACATTGTCGACTGGGGCCCCAAGTCCTGATAAACTAGTTAGGGCTTGGGCCCTAATTAACACTATTAAGATCATCAAGGATGGCCTAGGCCTAATTGGGGATCCATCCTTGATTAAAATAATGCATAATACCTAACCCCCATAAGACCTATGTGGGGATGTTTCCATAAATAAATAAAAAGTGGCCTTAGAATCCTCAATGACCTAGTCAGGGTTTAGGGCCCAAATAACATTGAGCACCCTAGGCTGAGTGCTTCTCGACCCAGTAGAGAAAATTCACTTGAACAACAAAGGATCCCTAACTAAAAGATAAGAAAAGTCCTAGTTTATATGTGAATCTTGAATAATTAATAAAATGAATTTGGACTCAGTCAAAGATCTAATTGGTGCTTTAAATATGACTAGAAAAGGAATGTAGATTGACTCCCCTACCACACCTAATCGGGGGTTGGGGACCCAATTAGGTCTAGGGAGTTAAATTTTTTTAGACTTAGACCAATTTAACACCTATAATATTTATTATAATTGGTAAATTCAATAATGATGAAGTATACTTGAATGGATAAAATTGTATTTTTTTTCCCACAAACAACAAGATTTTGTAAGTACTATATGGGGGTCTAAGAGTCATTTCAAGGAGAAGTGAAAAACATGAAACTTGATTACATGAGCCTAATGGAAAATATGAAGGACGTTAAAAATGATTAAATACAATAAATTCCAAAATTACCCCCATGGTAAATAGAGAGACCTAACTGAGTCAAAGAAAAACTAGTTCAGAGACCCTACAAGTGGGATACGTGTCTCAAAAATGTATCTATGCTCATAAAGTAAAACATGAAACTTATCTATGTAAGTGTGGTTGAGAGGGTGTGATAGGTATCATGGGTAAAATAGGCATGGAAATCAAAATGACTCCCTAAAGTAGTTGTAGGTATCTGAAAGAGCAAGAAAATAAAAATGCCATGTGAGTAGAAGAGCAACAAAACTCCACTTTAAGGGCAAGTGTCATAAATGAAAATTTACCATTTCAACTTGGTAATAAAATTGGGATAGAATTTGGGACATCTAATGGTACATAAATTTAAATTACCTCCTAGATAAGATTAATAGAGTTAGGAGAGCCATGATTCAAATGTAAATTAAGAGATCAAAACTCCACTTTCATAGAAAGTGTTGTATATGAAGTTTTATTTAACATATGTGGACTTTCCAATAGTGATGGTTTTAGGTCCTAGTTCAGCATATAGATTGAGAAAAAAAACCAAGGAAACTTATGGGTTGTGAGACTAATGGGTCATGAGCATAAGCAGGAGCAGACCAAAAGGAAAAAAAGGAGGTTCCCTAATTCTTGGAATAATTATGGCATGTTGTGCAAGCTAAAAAAGATCTAATGGAGAATTTCATTTACCCTATATGTCTAATACAGGATCTTCTAAGGTGTATGGGAAATAACATCAACCAAAAACCATAGTATCATTTTTTTTGTAGT
>JARHVA010004384.1:42500-122500 GCA_037957365.1 Torreya grandis
TATAAATACAAGGCCTTGCCTATTGATATCTAAGATTTATTAGTGAAATGTTATTATGACAAAATAACTCCAAGATTCCTTTATATTAGTGTTACCATGAAAAATGCACAAGTCAAGCTAAGCCAACTATCTAAATCAAGGTGCCAAAGAGAGGTGGATCAAATAAAGCTCCATTGATAAAGATTTCTTAATGAAAATAACTGAACAAGCCATTTTGGAGCTAAAAGGAAGGTAAAAGGATGATTTATTTTGTTTTATATTTGTGTTTTAATTTTATGCTTGTTACCTATGCTCTCCTAGTGTATAGGCTAGAGGTGTTAGTATTTAGTGTGTTTATTTTCTTGTCTAACACTATACTAATCTTCTCTCTATGGATTCCTTATTAACACTACCTTCACCAATTTATGTAGGTAACTAATATCAAATTAGAAAGATTGGACCCATAGAATGTAGACATATAGGAGATAAGGTTTTAAAACAACCACATGTGTATGTAAAAGTCATTTATGGTAAGGACAGGTCAAGAATGACATTTTCAAATGTCTAATACTAGATTTTAGTGTCTAAAATTTCCACCCTTTTATTATAGTATTGAAAATTCTAAAGTAAAAAGGATAATGATTATTGTAGACAATATTTATGGACTATTTAGCACATTAGTCTTGTACATTTTGAAAAATTAGACCTTTGTTGTTCTTCTTAGTTATGAACCTTTCCCATTTTTAGACACTAGACATTTATTGTATCTTGTGCCCCTTGGCCTATCTCTTGGTCTGACCAATTTTTAGTTTATTGCATAACTACGAAATAATTCTAGAGATGTCATTTTGTGCCTTTTAAAGCTAATTTTCAATCATATAAATTTTGACAAGCAATAATTAAACCCAATAAAACATTTTGTAGAACCCAAAGGCTAAGGAAATACATATTTTTAGCACTTTAATTCATTCAAATCACATTTAAATTTGATGTTTAAGAAAAACTTGTTTTATTTTTTTATTTTTCAAAGTTAACAACAAAAATAATACCAAGGGGTTAAATTTCATGTCATATATTGACTGGTGCTCTAAAAATAAATTCACACTCTAGTTAAATGTTCATAAGAGTTTTTATTTTTACAATTGTTGTTATGTGTTTATTTCACAAGACACGTGTAGCATGTATGCTCTCCCACCATCCCATTTAGGGAACTTGGGTGATAAAAATGCTTCATTTATTAACTTTGTTGATTTATCCAAAAGCATGGAAAGAAATTATCCAAGGCCCTCCCCAAAATCCAAGCAATTTGGGTGATGCCAAAATAACCCTAAAGTCCTACTCAATTTTTAGTTTATGCATCTTGGCTTGTGGGCAGGAGTTCATCACCTCCCCATGGGTTCTCTAGGGAAGTGTTGACCCAAAAATTCATCTCCTAACATCACTTCAAAACAACTTCATGGAAGGGGTATAAAAATTGAGTTTGACTTATTCAGACACTTATTTGAGTGGTCAAACAAGCTCCATTAGTAAGAGATTACCTCAAAACATAGGTTTAACTCAGACATCACACTACAGTGAACAATTGATTGACGTAGTGGTTTTGAAAATGATAAGACCTTTACACAATAATCTAGCTAATGTGGATATAAATGATGTCTTGTGACCTAGTGTTAACCACACATATGGTACCATTTAGAACATATAAAAATTGATATTTTTTAGATAACCCCACTTGCCGTGGATATACTATCAATGCAGGGTGAGTATCCTAAAGTTCCATGTAACCATATGAACTCTTGAGATAAGAGGGGGGCCTAAAAACCCTAATTTTCATGTGCATTTTAATTTTTGGATTAACAACACAATTTAATTTCAAGATCAAGTATATATATGGAAATTGATAATATGAAGCCATTTTGTCAATTTTTAGGATTAGGACGATACACTTAGGTGTTTTAATTGGTTTTTTCTTCTTTTTTCTTATATTATCTTGAGTCAAAACTATTTGTTTGTCATAGCACATTCAAAATAAGTCATTATTTCACAAAAATATTTTATTTAAAGAGTTTTTATGATATTTTTTTGACACCACACTTTGCCTTAGTCATTTTTTAGACCTTTATGTATGTGCCACTTGTTTCAAAGAGGCGTTGTTACACTGCCCATTTCATTACAAGTCTTGTGCCTTAGAGTTTTTTAAACAAACCATTTTAATAAATTTTTAGATAAATAAATTTTTAGTATGATTTTCTTATTTTTCAAAGACTTTTTTCCTTGTATCTAATTAAAATTTCAAAACCAAGTGTGCCTTCTTGGTCTATGCCTAGTATTGTTATGCCATCCGTTTTGGTCTAGATTGTTGTCCATTTAAGAAACCAAGAATTCTAGATCAAGTTAAAAAATTGTCTTGATAAGTTTAGATTCAAATATTAATTGGTTTATGCCTATGACCTACATAATTTTGACTTAGAAATTTATCTCTCACTTTTGGGTTATGAAACTTAGACTAATCCCTTGCTCAATTTAAAGACTATTTTTTTGCCTAAATTTGGGAATTGGTATATATTCCATGTGCCTAAAGTCCAATTTATTTTGACAAAGGTCAAGTTTATGTTTGAATCCAAATGCCTAGTTTGAGTCAACGTGTTTCAAGTTTGTTAAATTAATTATTTTGCCTTTTAGACCTAGTTTGTGCCGAGTCTAGATTTTATGTTGTGTTCGCAAAAGACCTATAAATTACCATTTATTTTAGACCTAGTGAATTTTAAAGTCTAAATTTTATGTTGTGTTTCTAAAATTCCTATCATTTTACCTTTTGTCTTAAACCTAGTTGTTTTAAGCCTTGTTCCCAAAGACCTAGCAACCTTTTCATTTTTATACCTAGATTAAAATTATTTGAAACACTTTTTATTAAATTTGGAATTTGAATTTATTCATTAAATTAACCATTTAGGTAATAAATTTTATGTTATACCATTATAGACCAGGTTTTCTAAGTTTAGGCCATTTGTCTTTTAGACCTTTTTATAAAAGTTTTCAAAATTCTAAATATTCTTTGAAAAATGTTAGTCATTAATCTGGATATGTATCATTCTAATTATAGTTGAGCCATGTAAAATATAGGTTAAGATAATGTGTTCATGAATCATAACTTTGTTCAAGAGTCCTACAATGATGATGTAGTTTATGAGATGAATCCCTATCCTAACAATGATCAATCTGGGGAGAAAAATCATGATCCATTAGCCCATTTTTTGGTTATCACACCTCCATATTTATAGTAATACTAAGAAAAAACCATGTATTATCTCACTATAATACCATCAATTGTGGAACAAGTTCAAAAATAATCATATTATGTCACTATGTCATCAACATCAAATCCTTATTTGTTTGATTATCACTTGATTGAAAAAAAGCATGAGGTTTTAGTTAGATCCATATAAGTAAGGGCAAAGTTTCCAAAAAACTTCCCCCATGAAAACATACCTAGTATAGTTAGAGTGTTTCTAAACATGACTTATACCCAAACCATTAAACAAGCCTTTACTATCTATCCTCAAGCACTCATGACAATGTCATATCAAGAACCAAATATGTTTGCCAAAGGAAAGGGCCTCATGGAGGACCACTTTATACAAATTCAATAAGCATATAACACCTATTTGAATTTAGCACATAATTTTAATGCCATGAAAATGTCAAATACTCTACTCATAGAGATAGCTCTTTCAATATGAGTGCTAATTAAACTGACAGGTCAAGATAATTTGGTATATACCCATTTTTAGAAAGCACTTTAGTTGGTGACATGTACAATGTCCCATATATTGAGGATGTGACTATGGTTTCTACATACAATAATGTGCTAAACATAGTAGATAACATGTAAGTGTATTCCTATCTAAACTAAAGTGGTTTAACTACATCAACAAATAGTCTACTACAACAAGTGCCTTTAAGTAATAAAACAATTGGTTCACAATATAATGGTGTAGTAAGTACTACTTACTAACCATAATATGTTACTTCTAATTCTCAATTAGTTACTTCATCAATGACACAACCATATGGATTAAGTAATCAAGCACTAGTTAGTGCTTTACCTCAACAATAAGTGACAAATTCTACCCCACCTCAACATATGGTGAATATTATTACACAACATCAAGCACATGTAATATACCACTAAAACATAGGTAGAACAATATGCCACATCAATAGGGGGAAACAAATGTTCTACCTCTACAAGTAATGGCAAACATACCTTAACATTCACAGACTAATATACATTTACAATATCAAATGTTTTCTAATCAATAAGATGTGTCTATTGGTCAAAGACAAATGTCAAAAACTCAACCAAAATCTAGTTCAAAATAGGTGTTCACACAAAAAATATGTACCATTATCCAACAAATACTAATTAGGTAGTAATTGTGTTTTATTTAACACATGCCATAGATCCAAAGATAGGGCCTTGGTCGATAAAAAGTTCCCATTATTTATCTAGGTTTGACTAGTCTATAGCAAGTACTTACTCAACCTCAATAGTCACATTATTTTACCTAAAGCCACATCCTTTCATTATAGCCTCGATTCCCTCAAAACCAAGGATATATACTAAATTTAAACCAAAATATAGCCTAATAATGCATATAATTTCAACAACCATATCCCAATCCATGAATTCATATTCTTTGTCAATTCACTAACCAAACCAACCTTATGTAACAAACCATACTAGAATTATACCTAGGTCAAAGTAATCCACCTTTGATTTCCCAACCACCACCTCAACCAAATGTACCATCTAGTTTCTTGGCCAAAGAATTGTAACAAATGAAAGATGTAATTAATGCCATTCAATCAAGGAAGTAGACCAAGAAATTCAAGTTGGGTGACATGTGTTCATACCCATTCAACATGGATTATCTTCAGATACCATTTCCTCTAAGTTATGAACCACCATAATTTGATAAATACAAGGGTAAAGGAGACCCTAAGGCCCATTTAACATAGTTCTTTGTCACCTACCAACTAGTGTCTTATAGTGACATTTACCTCCTCTTTTTGTATCCTCAAAGTATAAAAAGACAATATTTGGATTAGTTCATTAATTTTCTAAAAAAATTGTATCTAATTTTGATGACCTCTCAGACAAATTTATGCAATATTTCTCCTATAATATCAAGCATGAGATTTCATTAGTAGATTTAACTCAGGCCAAGTAGAAACATGGTGAGATATGTTCATTCTATATATAGATATGGAGAGTGATTGATATTCACTTTACCCATATCTTACTAGATAAACAATTGGTCACTATGTTTTGTAAAAATATTCACATCAAGATATCCTATCATCTTGAGATTTAGTGTGCACATACCTTTAAATAGATCATAAACAAAGGTTTATAGATTGAAAAGGCCCTTATTAATAAAATTATTATCAAGTTAACCTCATTAAACTAAAATTTGAACTAACACTAAGGTTTAGGCCCAAGTTAGAACCCTCATATAAATACAAGCATCGGCTCTAGCCCAAGCCAATAACTATGATAAATCTAAGTAATACAATCAGAATAAGAATGTTTTTATAAATAGAGTAACTAAATCATGCCATGTCCAAATGGTAAAAACACCATATGCTCAAACCACACTATAAATGTAGCTTAATTTTCATCAATAGCCTATTACAAAAGTGCAGGCTTCATATCAATATAAACTAGTTCCATCAATGCAACAACCAAAACCTTTGAAATCCCCTCCTCCAAGAAGAAGACCTACTCCTCAAGTCTTTAGTGACCTTGGTTAACCTATCAAAGTAGTATTTCACAAGCTAGCTATGGATAATATGATTAGTTGGCTAATTTGAAAGCACTATCCTAAGGGTATTTTTTTATTTAGATTGGTATAGAGAACATGAGTTTTATGAATTCTATCATGTTTATGGACATAAAATACATTGTTGTGTGCATTTGAATCACCTCATTGAGAATATGATATAAAATGGGGAGACTACATTGTATAATAGCGAATCTACACCCAATCATAACTTAGGGATCTACCAAAACCCTTTTTCACGACATAATAATAATCAACAACAATAACCGTATTAATAAATGTCATGACAATAAAAA
Source organism: Torreya grandis (assembly GCA_037957365.1). Taxonomy (NCBI): domain Eukaryota; kingdom Viridiplantae; phylum Streptophyta; class Pinopsida; order Cupressales; family Taxaceae; genus Torreya; species Torreya grandis. The sequence continues at coordinate 48,622 of JARHVA010004384.1, forward strand.
GAAAATCATCAACAACAATAACAAAATCAACCAAATGGGAAGAACTAAGGACAAAATAATCCCAATAACAAATAGACTTATCACATAGTTGCACATGACTACAACAAAGTTAAGGTCATATTATAGGAGGTCTCATTTCAACCATTACCATTAATCCTAGACCAAGTGACAATAGATCAAGATTATTGCCAAAATTTTCTAATCAACCCACCTATGCCAATAGTCCTTCATTGACCTGGGACCATATCCAATCACAATAATAACTAGGGATTACTATTTCAATACTTTATACTGATAAATAATTATTACCTTGTGACCACAACCAAGTACACTAATAAGTGAGACTTATCCTATTTGGCCTATCTCCATCATCATCAAGTTATAATGGTCCTGTATCTAATCTCAATTGTGAAATCACAACTTAGTGGTCTAAGATTACCATTACAGGCCCACAAATTCCTACCAATGAACCAATCCAACCCACTATGCTAGCTAGGAACAAGCCATACATAATTGTTAAGGAAAACCCATATGACATTGTGGAGTAACTTCAAAAGACACCCATAAATATCTCTAGTAATATTTCTTACATATATATACTATTCACAAGAACATCCTAATAGAAATCTTATGCCAATCCCAAGTTCCTAACAACATAACCCTAGATAAATTCCAAGATTTTATTGGACATCTATCCTCAGGCAAATAATTGACCTTCAACTAAAGCGATATGTCCTCCTTTGGCCCTCTCCATAATAATCCCATGTACATTTAAGTTATCATAACATGTATAGGGATTGAATATTGTGTTTTTAAAGCTCATCAAGCATCTTAAATATAAAATATTTGATCTACAATTGAAAAAAATTACTATCAAAGCCTACAATAATGAATAATGGGAATTATAAGGCACCATAAGTTTTCCAGTTATCATTGGGACCTTGACCCATGATACACTTTGCCATGTGTTAGACCTAGATTTATCATATAATCTTATCTTTTGTCAACCTTGGATACATGAAATTTGTTCAATCCCTTCAACATTGCATTAGTGTCTCAAATTATCTCATTCAACCATGGAGGTAACTATCAATGGAGATTTGTAGCCCTATGAACATTTTAAACATTTGGAGTCTGAGTATGAAAGTTATAACTATTGCTTTGGCCTAGATACACTTCCCAAAAAGGATAAAGACAAAGACATAATTGTCTAATTTTTAGAGGCCAAATGTATAGACCTAGATAACCTTGACTCATCATCATATATGCCTCATCTTGAAATATCTAATAATTTTACCATCTTGATAGATGGTCTAGGAGAATATTTGACCCATGACACATTACACATTTATATACTTCCATAGAACCCAAAGTCTTATGGAAGACCTAAAGCTAAGCCACCTTGCATGAAATGGAAACAAAAAGGAAAGGATAAACTTCATAGTCTATCTCCTATTATTTTCACAAAGACCATTGGCCAAAAAGAATACCCACTTGCCAATGATGAATCCTATTTGTATAATGAAAAATTAGATTATTGATACAAAAATGATAAATATACCATCCCTAATAGGATGATGGAGAACCAAACCTATGAAGGAGGAGGCCTACAGATAAATTATTAGGGTACTCTTGAGATAATTTATATAACTTGGTACAAATGAACTCATGGTTCTGGATTTAAATCACCTAGGGGTGACACTGCATATCTTATCCATGTTCCAACACCAATGTCTAGTGATGATGATTCTATTAGAAAATTAGAGTCTGATCACAAAAATTATGAATACCTTGACTATACTAACCTATTTGACCTACATACCATTTTTACCATTACCCCAAAAATTTGAAGTAACCCACTTTCTCTTTATCAACCTCAACTTATATAGACTAGGACCAATAAGAATCCATAATACCTATAGACAAGTTGGAGAATGATGAGGCCTTTTGTGATTTTATAGGCTTAAGAGACAATATTCCATTGGGAGACCAAAAACAAGGGTTCTCTACCAAAATGGATCCTACAACCTATTTTGGAGAAGGGGTGAACACCCTTAGCCAAAAATAAAAGAATAAAACATTGAGGTCACAAAGCTAAAACCTCTTTGAGCCATTTTTGGACCAAATTAAAATTAAAGATAAAGGAAAGTCTTTTGGTGAAAACCTATTTTAGGTGCCATTATATGGGGGTGTTAACCATTACTCAAATGAAGCTCAAGAGACCATTAATGGTGAAATTCCTTTTAGGTCCAAGTTTAATTCAATAAAATAACATGCCTTTGATCAAATTACCCAAGAATTTACTATAGTATTTATGACATGGCCATCATTACCATTATGAGATTTAGAGTCATCTTGTTTAAGAAAGCTTGAAGAACTAGTTTAACCAGAGGACTTTGTAGTTATAGTTAACTGACATCATTACCAACCATTATATAAGATGGCTCGAATCTCCTCATAGAAGATAATATGGAAGTCAACATCAAGACTTTAGATGACCCAAAGTGGATCAAATTAGGTGCATCCCTCACGGAGGAGGAATGTGAATTTTTTACATTCTTTCTAAGGGAATTTGTTGACATCTTTGCTTGGGCCTATTTGTACATTCCAAGTTTGGACCCTACTTTGGTTATACACCACCTTATTGTACATGCTACTATCGAACCTATGAATCATAAATTACATAATATGCATCTTTGTATTGTTATACTAGTAAATAAAGAGTTGGAAACTCTTGAAAGTGAGATGCATTTGACTGATCAACTATTCAAAGTGGATCTCAAATATTGTGCCTATTAGTAAAAAGCCACAAGGAATCATAATTTGAACTAATTTCAAAGATATAAAAAAGGCCTACCTTAAATATTTCTTTCCTCTACTAAATATTGACATGATAGTTGACTCCATAGTGAGGTACAAAATGCTTTCACTTATGGATGGATTTTAGGGTAAAATTAGATTATGATTGCACCAAAAGACCAACATAAGACAATGTTCACCACTCTTTGGGGAATGTTTTGTTATCAGGTTATGCCATTTGGCCTCAAAAATATTGGGGCCACATACCAAAGAGTAATGACTTTAATATTTTACGATATGATACATGACATTACTGAATACTTCGTCTATGACATATTGAGTAAATAAAAGACATGTGCCAATCATCCAACCACACTAAAAATAATATTTGAGAGGCTTCATGATTAAAAGATAAGAATTAATCCTAAGAAATGCATATTTTGTGTCACTTTTGGTAAAATTTTAGGCTTCATAATCTCTCATACGGTCATTGAGGTCAATCTTACAAAAGTACAAGCCATTACAGAGATTTTACCACCTTCTAATTTGAAGCATCTCCATATTTTTTAGGGCAAGATTAAATATATTAGACAATTCATCTCATAAATGACTGATAAATGCCATCCATTTACACACTTAATAAATAAGGGTAACACATTTCATTGGGATGAATAATGCAAACAAGCCTTTCAGTTCCTAACATAATATCTTGCTAATTTGCCTATTTTGTTATCACCGATGCTAGGAAAAACATTTCTACTATACCTATCTTCCACAAAAATTTCCCCAGGGGTGCTTCTAGCTTAGTGTGATGATAATGGGAAAGAGCACTCTAAGTACTATCTAAGCTATATATTGGTTGTATATGAACACAATTATATGTCGATAGAAAAATCTTGTTTAGATATGGTATTTATAGCCCATACGCTATGAAATTATGTGATTAAAATCAAGACCATATTTATTTCCAAGGTAGATCCACTCAAGTATCTGCTATCTAAGACAACTTTTCAAGGCCACATGGCTAAATAGATCATGTTCTTAAGTGACTTTGAGATCGATTATATCAATCAAAAATATATAAAGGGACAAATACTTGAAGATCATATTGTTAAAACTCCCCTTAAAGATATAAAAACCATCTCTTTATAGTCCCTAGATGAGTCTATCATGACTATCATAGAAACACATCTTGAGGAGAAACACTAGAATCTATACTTTGATGGATTATTTACATCGCATGAATCAGGGGTAGGCCTATTATTTATTACACCATAGGGAGATCTCATTCATAAATTATTTTGTATTAACTTTACTTGTAGTAATAACATGGATTAATACAAATAATTGATTTTAAGGATTTGTTAGGTAGTACAATGGAATATTCAACATCTCATGATTTATGGTGATTCTTAGTTAATCATCAATCAGTTTCCATATCACTTTCAAACCAAAGATGAAAAATTGGTGCCATATAAGACCATGATCGACATTATAAAAAAATAGATCATTGATGTATAATTTGAACACATACCTAGGGCTAGTAATAGGATAATAGATGCTATGGACACCATGGTTCTTTGACCTACCACATAGACAAGGCAAAAAAATATCAATTCCTCATTGAAAATCTTCTAAAAAATTCTCATGAACCTTCAACCATTGCAATGATTTATGATATTATTTGTCCCATAGCTATTTAGTACTCAGACCTATTTAAATACCTTCATGCCCATATCATGCCACAAGACCTATCACATAAACAACAAAAGGTCTTTACCCACCAAGCCTCATATTATACCCTGCTTGGCCGAATCCTTATCACCAAAGATTTTATGGAACTCTAATTCATTATTTAAATTAAATAGAAGAAAAATTAGTATTATAATAAGTTATTTAAGGAGTGTGTGGAGCCCACACTAGTGGGGCTATTCTTGCCAAAAATATCCTATGTACTAGTTACTACTAGCCAACTATGGAAGGAGATGTAGTTGCTTATGTCAAAAAGTGTGACAAATTCAAATCCATGCCAATTTTATTCATGCCTCAACCAAAAAACTCAAACTAATGCTTAGACCATGTTCATTTACAACACAAGGACTTGAGCTCTCATTGGGAAGATTAACCCAACCTCATGAGATTACCAAAAACACATCCTTACTACTACCAAATATTTCATTAAGTGGGTTAAATCTATACCCCTCACTTATGTGATAGGAAAATAGATTTAAAAATTCATATTCAATAATCTCATCTATCACCATGGTATCCCATTCAACATTATATTTGATAATGCTAGATCATTTAAAAATAAGGATGTCAAAATGATTTATGTTGAGTAAATTATCACCCAACATTTTTATATGACATATTACCCAAAAGGTAATGGCCAAGTAGAGGTATCTAATAAAACCATTGCCAACATCCTTAAAAATATTATCAATAATGTTATCCATGATTGGCACCTCCAAATATTTTTCACCCTCTAGGCCTATCACACTAATTACCATACTCCAATCAGAGCCATTCCATTCCCTAATCTATATAACTGAGGCCATTCTTCGCATTGAGGTTGAGTTACCTTCTTTGCATATCTCATTGAAAAATGTCTTATATGATGAAGATTTTAGAGTATCTCACCTATAAGATCTAGATTTCCTTAATGAAAAATGTATGGATGTTGTCAACTGCCTTCAAACATATCAAAATAAACTTTATGGTGAATATAATTGATGGGTCAAATATAGAGAGTCTATATTTGGTGATCTTGTTCTCAAATAAAACCAAAATAACACCATAATATAGAATAATAAGAAAGATAAATTCAAACCCAATTGGAGAGGCCCATATGTCATTATTACAAATTATGGATCTAGAGTATATAGGCTTGCTACACTAGACAAAGATGAACTTGATGAGATAATGAACATCATACACCTCAAGCATTACTTCACTTGAGGGACTTGTAATATTGTCTATGAGGCATGTTTACATTGTACCATATCATCATATTCTTTGTACCATACCATATGCCATTCTACCATTCCTTTAATTTTAACCAAAGTTGTTTTTACCCTGACTCCATGACCCTTTGACCTTGGTTCCATTCCATTGGTTCTTTAAGAACTTCCAGTGAGGGAATTTAGATCACGTTTTAGTAGTTTATTCAATATTCTATATAGAGGCAATATCTTCGACTAGTATGATAGTGATTTTTTCGTTGCATCCTTCATTTTTTATTTTCATTTGATTACAATTACTATTGATTATAACCACCTTTGGAAAAATTAGTGTCCCAATCTATGCCACTAATTATAGCACCTTTGGTCAAATTAGTATCATTGACCTATACCATTATTTCCTAAGTATAATCACCTATGGGAAAATTAGGAGTAACATATTTACCATATTATTGCCGCACCACTTTGCCTTTCTTGTGCTATACTATGGCTTTTGCCTAATTCATGAACTTGCTGCTGCCTAGTCATATTCCTATAATGTAAGGTAGAACTACAATGACTTGAAGTCCTAATGGGACTATTTATGTAGTTTTTGATTCATGTTGAGGTTAGTTTATTCAACCTTTATCAATGCTCTCACCATTTTTCTAGTAATTTCAATTTGATAGTTCTCACCATTTTATGACTTAAATCGTTTAGTATCTCATATTTTTCAATCGAGTTGAGATGCTTCAAAAATTACAAAGACATTTGTAAAAGACTTATAAAATCTTAATAATAAAAAAAATTAAAATTAACTTTGAATTTCCATACGAGATATAAACCTATCATAATTTTTAGGTTGGGCCATCTTTTTTGCTTAGTGTTTTTCTAGACCACCTTGATCTTTATATTCCCAATTTCTAGGAGAACTACATCAGCTTGAGGTTTGGATAGACTATGTAGGAAAAACTTGGATCCATGGGGTATCTCAAGTTATCTAAATTGTACCTTCCTTTATTTTCAACCACTTCTTTGCCTTAAGGATTTTGGGACTCCTAAATATTTCATGAGTAACCACTTGTCATTTTGTTTCCCCACCCTTATTTTTCCTTAGCATTATGATCTTTCCATTTTGTGATTTTGTATTATGTGCATTCTATATTAAAATTTGATACATTCATGATCATTAGGATTCATATTAAATTCTCACCATTTTATGAGTATTCTTTGGTTCTCACACACTCATCATTTTGTGAGACCATTCCCATATTTCTTGTATAACACAATCAAGTTTCATTCTCATCATTTTCTTCTATCCCATATCTTGGGATATCTACATTTGTCATAATTTTAATGTTGGATCTTGCATCCATGTAAATATATATGTAGATTCCACTTGCCTCATACATATGGAGTCAGCTTAGTTACCCCTTCCTTTTCATCTATTCCCCCATTTTGTTTGTTTGTTTTGTTGTCTCCTATAGCCTAGCAACAATGTCTATAATCTTGTTTGTCTTGTTGTTTCCATATAACTTAAGGGCATCCTTTTTCAATTATTTTTTAATTTGTTATACCTATGTAGTTACTATCTAGCATATGGGTCACCTTGTCACCAAGATTAATACCTCTATTACACATACACACACAATTTGTTTTTTATTTTCATTAACATGATGATTAACCATTTTTTGTGTTTGTTTCATGTTGTTTTGATTATTTTGTTACTTTTTATTTGTTGGTGTTTTGTTGTGATTTTTTTTATTAGTGTTTTATCTTTCTATTTGGTTGTTTATTTGCCTATTTATTTGGATCTTGCATCCATGTAAATCTATATGTAGATTCCACTTGCCTCATACATATGGAATCAACTTAGTTACCCCTTCCTTTTCATCTATTCCCCCATTTTGTTTGTTTGTTTTGTTGTCTCCTATAGCCTAGCAGTAATGTCTATAATCTTGTTTGTGTCATTGTTTCCATATAACTTAAGGGCATCCTTTTTCCATTATTTTTTAATTTATTATACCTATGTAGTTACTATATAGCATATGAGTCATCTTGTCACCAAGATCAATACCTCTATTACACATACACACACAATTTTTTTTATATTTTCATTAACATGATGATTAACCATTTTTTGTGTTTGTTTCATGTTGTTTTGATTATTTTGTTACTTTTTATTTGTTGGTGTTTTGTTGTGATTTTTTTATTGGTGTTTTATCTTTATATTTGGTTGTTTATTTGCCTATTTATTTGTTTTCATTGTTTTGACTGGACTTAGTATATCTATGTTCATTGGGTGATTACTTATGCATTATACTTAAATCCATCCATATTCATACCTCAAAATTTTCATCATGGTTTTTATCATTGGTGAATTGTTTTTAATTATTTATTGGATTATGTGTTAGTCCTTCTACATATTTTGGATATGTTATAATGGTATTATATATCATGGTATATATTGTCATGTGATACATCAAAATTCAACTCAGGGAATATTAAAAGTAATGATGCCATGGTACTTCTCCTGAGTCACCTAGAAAATCTTGATCTACCTTCATATTACCCAAATATAGAGTAATTAAATCACAAATAAATTTTAAACCTTGCTAGTTATGACATGCATCTCCCTACTAGTAGGTAGCCTAAATTCACACCTATCTTTTGTATCAACTTACTCTTCTTCCCTAACTATGGATTTAATACGTGATCCCCCTTTTTTATTTTTTCATATTGTTCCAAACTATTGTGCCAATGATTATAACCTCCTTTGGGCAAATCAATATGTTTTAATCTATCTGGATGTTAATGGTTATAACCACATTTGGATAAATAATTATCCTTATCCTATCCTATAGGGGCATGTTTTCATTAGGATAATGATTATAAATACCTTTGGAAAAATCATTATCTCTATCCATGCAATTGGGACATGTTTTCATTTTGCTAATGATTATAAATGCCTTTAGGTAAATAATTATTTTCATATTGCTATGTTGATGATTATAACCACCTTTATGCAAATCATCCTTTTTATTTGCCTAACTATGACATCTCACTATGCCAATGATTATAATTTCCTTTGGGCAAATTAGTCTTTTCCACCCCCCATTTTTTAACTTTTGGTCCTATCATTTCCTTCTTTTGAGGGACTGATCATCAACCTTATTTGTCAACCATTCCCTCAAGGGGGCATATAGGGCTCATCCATCACTTATTAGGGTATTAAGCATTAAATACCTTTTCATTATTTTAGAATACATTACTATGCTTATAGCTTGTAATGCCTTCCCAAATAGGGGGAAAATATAGACACCCTTTTTTGGTCACAACTAACTTTCGACTAGATATCAAACTGATTTCTACCAAATAATGAAAATTAAGCATAAAAATCATTAAACATTTAAATTTCATATGCACATACTTTATTAATGTTCATAATAATGTTTATGCATCCCTATTTGTGGTATTATACCATACAAAATAATAAACTCTCATGAATTCATCCCCAGTCACCTTGTGACCTAACAACTAATAGTTTAGACTATGCACCTAGTAAGTGGGGCACTTGAATAATTATTAAAAGAGATAAATATATAATTAAAATTAATAATATAATTAAACAAAATTAAATTCTTATCTAATTATCCATTTGAAATTAATGAATATCTAAAAATGGAAATTCAAAAATTCAAAAAATCAAGCTTCTTCATCATTGCCTTTATGAGTTGTCAAGCTCTCACAAATATCTAAAAATATCTACTTTGAGAGCCATGCCTATTAATTGAAAATTATAATTACATGTACTATAATTAAATCAAATTTATTTAATTTTAACTCACTTAGGGTTAGTTTGAACTCATTCTATGCTTAAATCCTAACATAACTCAACAAGGGTAAGAGTTAACTTTGGAATCTATAAATATAAGGCTTTGCCTATTGATCTCTAATATTTATTAGTGAAATGTTATTATGCCAAAATACCTCCAAGAAGAATTTCTATCAGTGTTACCATGAAAAATTCACTAGCCAAGCTAAGCCAACAAGCCAAATCAAGGTAACAAGGAGAGGTGGAGATAATAGAGCTATATTGATAAATATTTCTTGATGCAGATAGTCAAACAATCCAATTAAAAAAGCCATTTTGGAGATACAAGGAAGGTAAAAAGATGATTTATTTTGTTTTATATTTGTGTTTTTATTATATAATTTTTACTATTTTTGTTACATATGCTCTCCCGAGTGTCTAGGCTAGAGGTGTTAGTATTTAGTGTGTTTATTTTCTTAACTTACACTATACTAATATCCCCTTTATGGATTATTTGCTCACAATGCCTTCACCAGTTTGTGTAGGTGACTAATATAAAATTGGAAAGGTTGGGCCCATAGAATGTAGACATATAGAAGATAAGGTTGTACAAGATCCATATGTGTATGTAAAAGTCATTTATGATAAGGATAGGTCAAGAATGACATTTTCAAATGTCTAATACTATATTTTAGTGTCTAAAAATTCCACCATTTTATTATAGTATTGAAAATTATAAAGTAAAATGGATAAATATTATTGTAGACAATATTTATGGACTATATATTACCTCAGTCTTATACACTTGGAAAAATTAGACCTTGGTTATTCCTCTCAGTTCTAGACCTTTCCAACTTTTTGAAGTCTTATATTTTTTGTATCTTGTGCCATTTGGCCTATCTCTTGGTCTGACCAATCTTATGTTGATGATCTATACCTTTTATTTTTCCTAAAACATTTGGTAAACTTGATCACTAACCCATTTTTCCTAGGGTATCATTCAATGGTAAAGAAAAGTTAATCTATGGTTTTAATCAATAAATTGAGAATGAAAAACTATGCACAAGATATAAAGACATTAAGTGGGAGTTTATTAAAAGCCCAAAAATCTAATTGATAGATTAAAAAATAGATCTATATTATGGTTTAGCCACTAGCATCAACATTTAGACACTATCATCGATGTAGGTGTCCAACTTGGACACAAGTGTCTAGTGGTTAAACATAATCATAATTTAGAGCAAGTGAAATCCATATCTCTATTACACTCCTATGATGATTCCTGGTCATTATCATGATCTCTTTTATCCATTAGCTACTTTGTACTTAATGTATTTATTTCACATGATAAATTAGGAAAATTTGTAATATTAATTTTAATTTAGTGTGAATCTAAATATTTCCATTATTTTTAAAAAAATTATCACTTTGTGTGTTTTGAATGAAAATCCCCAAAAACCATAAAAAATTTGGTAAACTCGATATTTGAATTCCAAACCCTAGGTTAATTAGGGTTTTTTATTTTTTATATTCCCCCAATTAGTATATAATATATGCAATATGGATGCATATATCACCCATTTTGGGTTCTAATTTGTCAAATTTTCTATGGTTTGATATATCACTTCCCTTGTCAAAATTGTTAAGCAAATTTGTGCCAATAATGAGAGGGTTGAATAGCTAAAATAACACTTGATATCTATTTAAAATTCCCTTTTCATTACTATAAATGTAGTATATAGATGATAACATGCATACTCTCAACCATTTGTTCTACCTAAATCTTATTCAAATGACATCTACCAACCCACACCCATTATTCACCCATAACTTATATTGGATTTTATGGTCCAAATTATTAATACTCAAAGAGGTATGGTTTCTCAGCCCATCCCACCATTTATTAATATATAACAGGGGCCTCCTAAACCCAATATTGTAAAAAATATAAGGGATATAGAATTATTTAGCAATTAAGAAACAAACATGCAATAATTCCAATCCTTGAGCTCTGAAGGCAATCTATTTTTTAAAAGGATATCCTATATAAGGTATTTCATGAGACACAAGTTCCAAGTAATATTGAGACCACTTATTTTGTGGATACCATGGAAGATTTCAAGAATAATTCCAAGTTGATTACCTTTAATCCAATAGATTTTCCATGTAAATATATAAGTGACCAAAAATACTATTATTCATACAAATGACCATGCAAAATAGAGGCATTAAAAGGGTGCTTGGTGATAATGGATCAAGATTAAATATTTGTAGTATAAAATTCCTAACCACCATGGGTATTAACACACTTATTCTTCAAAAAATGGTTATGGATATAAAAAGGTTTGGTAATTCACATAGCCCCCTAGTTGGTCAAATCACATTGGATTTGACATTGGTATAAAAGTAATTTAAATAATTTTTTAGGGAATATCTCAATCATTACATTATAATTTACTTTTAGGTAGACCTTTCATACATGCAATGGAATTTGTCCCATCTACACTTCACTGATGTTTAAAATACATACATGATGGGACCTTATTATTCATTCTTACTGACGATGAGATTTTCAAAATTTCAAAATGATACATTCCAAGACTAAAGGTATTCATATAGTGGTACCTCCTAAATAATTAATTGCTAATGATCACATACACATGTATGAAATGGGTGAGTCAAGTACAATGGTTATTTTATCTCCAAATGTTAATAAGGCACTAAATATTGAGGTAAACATTAATGAATATCAAGAAAAATAACTATTACTAAAGGAGCCCATATGACCACAAGATCGCTCATAATTTGAGTTTCCTTTATTGGTCAATACCAAATATAAATATGGCCATGTTTCATATTACTATGAAGTGATGATGATACCAATTATCATATAACAAATAAGAAAATGTAAAAATTAAGATTTGATCCACTTGATCACCTTTCACACAACCTATTCAAACCTATGAGTGCTGGCACATATAAACTAAATCTAATTACAAAAAATATAGAACTAAATCCAGATAAGGGTAAAATAAAAATAGTAGATGATGATATAAATTCTTGTTTCTCTAGACATCCCTCCTATTTAAAAACATTTAGTCAACTTTAAAAGGATTACATACAAGTAAATCATGTTAATAATGTGGAGTATTCTCAAAAGGCTTAACACTTGATGTTACAGATCACGACATAATATGATAATATAGATACCATATTATATTTATTACTTGAACATAAAATGATTTATTTACCTTCTACCAGACATAGATCATGCAATAAACTTATACCTATAGAATACAAGGTACCATATTGTAAATACCATCAATTCATCAACCATGTACCAATAAATGTCAAGCATTGAAGGAAATAATTAAAAAATTAAAGAATTAAGGATACATACATATTATGTCCAACACAAGAATAAGGAAAAAGCCTTCATATCTTTTAGAAGAGAACTTATCTCTCAAAATGATAAAAGTATGAATATTTAACTATTACTTCAAATATTGATGGGGTATATTACCACCATATCTAGTCTGATATTGAAAAAATTTATGGCACCACATTTATAACATAATTAAGACATACTAAAAATGAACTAATATACTCTCCATTATGCCATAATCTTGAGGATACATTCGGTTACCTATAGCTTGTGGCTTAGTGTGGAATCTTTGACCATATGGATATTACACCACGAACCAAATTTGAAAAGAAAGTTAGGATGAAATTGGTTAATTGAGTGGAATGTTAAGTTATATAATATAAACATATATGTTACTTTTATTGATATGGATATATAAATATTTACATATAACAGGATGGGCATGATTATTTTCCTGTACCATTGACTTTAGGTAAACCATTAAATACAAACATTAAAGTGGTGGTAATGCAATGATATAAAAAAAGCTCAAGAAATTTATTATGTGGTCTTATGCCTTTTGATGATGATTAATTCCTTGATTAGACATATTCAAATATTCTAAAAATACCAAAAAAAAAGAAAAACATTCAAAGCTCCAAAAATATTTTCAGCCTGAAACATGTTTTATTGGCTCCTTGGCATTTATGTGTTAGTTCCATGTTAATGGATGACATAATTTAAACTTACATACACATGTGTGTCATGATCCTACTTGAGTGTTATATAGGCATACAAAAATACTTGATATATATCTATTTTATATGTTGGGCCTTTCTTCTACTCATGTCATATGGACATTAGGGGCATCCACCTCTAGGATCATGATACTCATAGGTTATATCATTTTATGTTCACTTTAAATTATTATGTTTTGAGATCATATACATACTTAAGCATGCCTTTATACATGATTATATCTTACACAAGGTATTTGATATGTTATGCACTTGAAATTTTTTACTAATATAATGGATCAATGGGCTACTATGATATGTTTATGTTGGTTGCTTATGATTTCCTTTATGAACTTCCTTGAGTGTCTTTCCTTGCTATTGTCTTGCTTGTTCATGCATTTTAATATGCTCCTTTATTTATGGGACCCATGATTATGTGTGATTTATTTTACATTTGAACATGTCATTGATTGTTACATGGACATTTGAGTATGTCATCCTTGCTTTTATGGAATTTGACTAAGTCATGTCCCTTATATTCTGTGGCATTTGAACATGCCCCTTTTTTGTGGTCTCTTTTGACCATTGCTTTTTTACTTGCTTTTGAGTTCTCTTGTGTGTGAAATTCATTTACTTTTTTAGCTTATACTATTACTATCTAGATATTTCAATGATATTTATCATATATCTTAGGAATTCATGTGATCACATAGTCCTCTATACTTCAATGCTACATTTACCTAGATATGAATTTCAATACACTACATGGTTCCATTAATAGTTATTTAATTGTCTTATCCTTTTGAGGTGAGGTAACTAATAATTTATATTCTTCTTCACCTTAAAGGGGGTTATAATATTGGGGGCATGTCATAGAGGCATGTTATCCACACTTACTTAGTATTTTATACTTGTATTAGTTTTTAGATTCAGTGGAGGCATGATTTGGAAGCATGTTATCCACACTTATTTAGTATTTGATACTTGTATTAGTTTTCATATTTAGTGGGGGGTATGTAATATAGACATGGATTCCACACATTCATAGTTTTAGATTTAGTGTGGGTATACTTTGGAAGCATGCTATCCACACTTATTCAATATTCAACATATTCATATTATAGTGGGGGAATGTTTCAAAAACATGTCCTCCACATTGTCACTTATCTCATATTTATCCATATATATTGGGGGCATGATTTGGAAGCTTAAAATCACATTTAAATAGTTTTTGAATTGGAAAAAGCACATTGTTATATGATTTAGATTCATGGTTATGGAAAAATTCTATACATTGGTACCATTGTTATAATTTTATCATGTGACATATCTAAGGTGCATCTACTATGTATTATGTACCTAATATTGTAAAGTCCAAATTATTTTCAAATTACTCTCAAGTAATGTCATCACCCAATAGGATGTACGTTTATGGATTGTATTGAGCTAATATACTATAATAGTTGGTTTAGTTTTGGTATGGTTGAGGTGATTAAACCACTTAATCCTATCAAGGTTTCATTTTTGAATTTATTGTATCATCCATCCTTACCAATTTGATAGTATGAGTTGACTTTGTTCACTCATGCTCACTAGGTTATAAGAATTATTGGGTTACATGATTGAGCTAATTTCTATTTCTAGGTGGAAACTCATATTTTATACAAGGTTGGGGTCATGTGACTTATAATATCTCTCTCTCTCTATCTCCTTAAATATATGAACTTTATATATTTGTCATAATCTCAATTTTAGATCCTTATAATGATATATCTTTTTAAATCAAAATGCCAATAGGCAAGGTAGTTACATCGATACATAGTTGTACTCTTAAACCTTGATATTTTAATTTCAATCATTTCAAATACTTTCAATTCTAGATTATATTCAATGATTGTGTAATGTAACATGCTCTTGGTTGTAGGTTAGTTACCAATAAAGCACTCATGTTGGACTCCCACAAAAGAAAGCTATGTTATAAACACACCAAGTACTCAAGTCTTTTCCTTTTTAAACTAAAAATTTCAATAATAAATTAATGGGGGGAGATGTAGATGATATTTATGGACTATATAACACCTTAGTATTATACACTTGGAAAAAATATAATTTGGTTATTCTGATTAGTTTTAGGCCTTTCCCACTTTTAGAAGTCTCACATTTTCTCTTTCCCACTTTTAGAAGTCTCACATTTGCTCTATCTTTTACCCCTTGGACTATCTCTTGGTCTGAATAGTCTTATGTTGATGACCTATAACTTATATCTAGCCCATAATGATTAAAACCTACTTATCTTCCACCTTTTCAAGTTTTGAGTCTATTCCTACTTTCTTGTTCATTAGACACTAATGTCTTAGATAGACACCTATATCGATATAGGTGTCTTACTTTGACGTAAGTGTCCAGTGCTCTAAAGTCATCTAATTTGCAGATGAAATATATCCTAATATTTATCCCAAGTGATTTAATGCAAGTTACTCATCCAAAGGGATTGATATAAATACAAGATCAACCCTCATTCATTCCTCACCTAGAAAATTCTTACTTACTCACCAAACAACTTACAAAAGGAATTAAAAAAAAAATTCAAGTGTGAAAAGCTTAACTATTTTCTCTCATTTCCATATCAGTCATAGGGACAACACATACATAGGTATGAAGTACTGAAGTAACATCCCAAAGGTTAAATTTTCAAATTTATAAGTAGGTCATTATTTTACTTGATTTACATATATTTCATGATTCACAAACAAGACAACACATAGGGTATAACTACTAGTTTGAGGCCCTATTTAAAGTATTGAATATGTAACAACACTGATTGATAAAGAGGTATTTAGGGTCAGCTTGACACTATGTGCTAATTAACCCATTTTTCACAAGGTCACTGTGAATATGAAGAACTAAGATTTTGAAATTTCATGAATAACAACAGTCCATGACCTAGATATGAATGCAATAGACCAAAGGTGAAGACAAAATGAAAATCATCTAGGTGGTCACATCCTTTTCTAGAATGTAGTTTTATAGGACAACTACATTAGATTCAGATAATATCATTGATATAATCATCCTAGGCTAACACTAGTGTCTAAGGATCTAGAGGCACTCAATCTAAAATTTGATGATTATTCCAAAATCACCATCCAGTCTACTTCCTATTTATTTTAGATCCAAAACTACATTAGCATCAAAATTAGCTAAGTACATTTATTCTTTATCATTTCCATATCTAACATAGTTGTACTTACTATTTTTAACCTATCTCAATTTAATAAATTTAGTATATTTTTATCTAAGTTTAGCAAACCAATTGTCTTACTTTAGAGATAGTTTATCATCCTTGTGACCTGGACTATCTCTACCCATTTAAACCTAGATAACCAAATCTAGATTTAATTTAGGGTCATACAATCATGTACTTTGATATGTGTCATAATGAATACATTAATTTATTTGGTATTATTAATCACAATATTAGTGCATGTTTTAATTGATAGGGTTAACCCAGTCGACCTAGTACTATTATGGATAAAAATTCACTAGGTCACGGGCTAGGTTGGCCAAGACTCAACCTAGACCTTAAATGAATTTTACCCATAAGAGTATAGGGTTGACCTAGTAATATAAATATTTGAAAGGGGATTTAGGCTAGGAAAAGGGGGAAAAAGGTGGGAAATGATTAAGGAGTGTATAATATAAAAAAATAAGCTTAAGAATATGTTTTTTAGGATACAAGTGTGTAGATAATAAGTGGAAAAAGTGATAACAATCCTACAAATCACTAATGATATACCCACCCATTTTTTAGCGTACTCTTTAAGACATGCACTCTGAGAGATTGAGACTCGATGGGTTCCTACAAAATAAAGAGTGTCATTAAGTGATAAAAGTTTGAAAATATTATGTGTATACATATGGTAAGTTAGTCATTTGATTTATATACTCCTATTTTAGGTTGGGATGGCTTATTTTGATAAGTATTAATGTTGATTGCATTATTTGAGGTTTAAAAAGATTCAATTTGGTGTTTTTATATAGTTTAGGCTGAGCCATGAGTAAATCTTGTCATTTTTGTTGATCAAAATCCTCATATAAATTTTGAGGAGAGAAAATCCTAACTTTTTATTTAAGAAGAGCCTTATTAATGTTAATAAAGAGTTTCAAAATGTTATCATCACTCATTTTATGGTCCACTTTATGTACTAATGATTTCCATCACTTGATGAAAGTATGGGATATTTATTAGGGAGTCATTTAGCATCAAGGAATTTTCTAAATATATATTTAGGAAGTTCATTGTGTTGGAAATACTTGAATTTAACATTAACTGAGACCTCTAGTTTTGTAATGGAATGTTAAGGATGTTAATCACACCATTATAGCACATCTATAACTAAGGTTTTGTCTTAAAGATTGGTATTACCAAAGTTTTGGTTTGATCCCTTTCCTTATAGAGATTTCCAAATTATTTAAGGTGTAATTAAATATATTTAGTCCCATCACATTTGATATATGTAGAAATGTTTCCAATATTTATGAATACTATGAAGGGAGCTAAAGGTTAATTTTTAAGGTTTTGAAGCATAACATTATGATATTGGTGGTGGAGGAATGATGTTTCCACCAACATATCTAAGAGGGGGGGGGGTGCAATTTTAATTATGTGTATTCATGAGGATTTGAGGAGGTTGAGTTTTCATTTGAAAAATGTGATTTTTTGGGAGCATTTGATTGCAAGTATAATCTTTCATAAGATCCATTTATTAAAACATATGTGGAAGGACTTGTGATGAATCTAGAGGAATATTATGATTAGAATTTTGATTTGAATTGGTTGGAGTAAGGTTTAAAGATGATATAGTATTAGATGTGGGATTCAAAACATTAGTCTTGTGAGGAAGATTTAAAATGTTGACATTGGTCTCCCAAATTGATATAATGGATGGGGGATGCTTATTAAGATTTTATTCTTTTTTGGAGTATATATGGCATTTTCATAAAGTTTATTAGTAAGCTAGATGAGATCCTATATATAATTATTTTGGTTGATTTAAATCATGTTACATTTAATGGATCTAGGATGATGTTGAGAGAATTTAGACCATGATAAATTTTCGTCAATGGTGGACAAGACAAGAAAGAAATAGAAACCCATATAGAATCTAAATGGGTTGATGATTGAAAGGGAGATTATAATAGGTGACATCATGGAAAAGGATACTAAAATTATAATTTTTAAAGAGGTATGGTCACAAGAACTTGACAACATCAGGTAGGTTAATAAAACTAGTTATTGGATCTAAAAGATAAACTATATTAAGTTGGTCGATATAATTTAGTGATAGAAATAGAATTTATTAGGATAGATGATACTATTTAGTAAAAAATTGAATCTAGTTGTATATAGATAAAATCATTTTATTATACTGACCAATATAATTTGAAATGATTGGGTCAAGTTGGCCAATTTAGTTGAACATAAATTTATAATGTATGGGGTTGACTAATGTAGTTGGCATTTTATTCATTTTTTAATTAAAATTAATCAAACAAATAGATTTAAACTATTGAGATTGAAATACATAGGATATAAAGGTTTGAATTTTAAATACATATTTCAAGGAACTAAAAATGAGCTAAAAATAGTAAATTAACATAAGATATGCAAACCTATTCTAGATCTAATTTATTACTGACAGTGCATGATAATTATTATTAGAAGCTACTTGAAAAGACATGTGAATTACATCACATATAGAAATAAGAATTCAAATTATGTTGGGATAAGGCCATTCTAATAGGATAAGGATACACTATCATGTATTATGATTATGATTGAATTATAGTTTATTATGTGATAAAATTTATGATGTAGATGTGTGTGCTTATCTTTGAGGGTTTACTATCTAAACATGTTGTAAAAACCCCAAAACTGACCCAATTTTTTTAGGATCCATAGGATTCTACTAATTTGCTTACCCACACTTAACATTATTCAATTTCACCCACATACAATAACTATAAGACACAAAGTCATCGATATGACTACTTTCATCTTATTATATAAATAACATGATGAATTAGATTTAGAATTTTATTTAACATAATATATGTAGCACATTGGTCCCATTATGAATAAATGTACAAAATATCAAGATTATAAATATGTGAACTAATATTAAAACCATAAATACAAGAGGATTATATGACCTTTCAAAAATTCATTAGAGTCCAAGCTCAATTGATAGATCAAGGGTTTAGGTGCTTACCCACATTAAAAATTGACCTAAAAATGAGTGGTTCATATTTAAGAATCACCTCATCAAGTTTATAGCCACATAAAGATATTCCATAATTAATTAATTGAGATTATAATAAGAATGATAAACTAAAAAAAGGTTACATCTTTATTCAATTACTATCAATGAATAGAACAACTTTTGAAAATAAATAACAACTATAAAAGATAAAAAATAATTTAAAAACTTTAATATAAAATGAAAACATGTCAAATGTAGTAATTAAGATGTTAATTAGTGATCTAAGCCACTATCATCTATCTAAACATAATACCAAGATTTGATACACTTAAGACTCTCAATTTAACCTTCTAAATTTTGACATAATAATATTATTATAGGTTTTAAACTTACCTTGATACTAATTAAAATGAAAGTAAAATTGCTAAAATTCATCCTTGATTCAACCAACTCAACTTATCCAACATTAAAGAGTAATGAATAAAATTATACTGAGTAGTTATAGTGATTTGTGACCAAATAACTAATCACAACTAAAAGTTATAAAAATGTAATCCAAGTTAGCCTACATGTTATGAATAACCCATATCCCTACTCAATATTGAGTTTATTTAATGATAAATAACATGCTCCATAGACTGACATTGGATGAATATAATATTTCATAGTCAACTAAGCTTCCTATTAATTCAAGCTACCATATAAACTTAACATCTCTTTACCTAATTACACTCACATGAGAAAAACTTAAACACATTTAATAACCATAATGAATAGTTCTTTTTCAAAAGATTAAGATGAATGATTTCCCAAGTTCCTCGCTAACTAACCATTCACATGATTAATCAAAGTGATAATGTAATGGTTTAACATTATATTACTACATAGTATGTGCACAAGAGACTTTTCATAACTATTCAAGTAAATGTATAATTACCACATTAAATATGGAACCCTATATTAATTAATCCAATTTATAGTTAAAATTAAAACCAATGTAGGAATTACAACATTCAATACTCAATATTTTGGTGTAATTATAAATTAGATATTCATAATAAATAAAATTTTATATTACTTCCCATAATGTAACCTATACTTCCACTATGACTCGATTCTACTAAAGTCACACACTATCTATCTTACACAATGATAAGTAATTTTTTTCTCATTAACTTACACCGTTAATTATTAAAATAATAAGCTAAATTTGTGAATTCTCAATGATTTTTATGTTCCAAGAAATTTCATCCAAAAAATAATATCTCTCAATCATCATAGTTCAAATTTTAACTTCCATTGAGGATAGAAGGAAAAAAGAATGCCATGACCATGAAAAGGTAGTCTCACACAAATAAACATTATATAATACAAATTATCCAATTCATGAAAAGATTATATATCTATCTATTCCTATATACACAAGAATATTATCCTATTTTTTGATATAGTATAGTCTATTGTCCAACCACATGACATGCCATAAATAAAAAAGATAAAAAACCCATGCTACACTCTATAAATAAATAACCATATTTTGAGGGTTTTAAAATTTAGGCCAATTAAGAATTCAATAAAAAAAATTATGCAAATAACATAAACTAGCTTAGAACAAGTTGTGCACAATCAAGGTTATCAATCCCTATTCTACCCTACTACTACATATAGTAATCTATAACCATCCCAAGCTTAGAATACATAGATTTATAATATCTAGCATCAATAAAATCACTAAAACTAATATTCATAGTATCTTTACTTATAATTGCACTAGCACTTAGGTGGGGAGTACTAATTATAGCTTGATCCCTCCTCAAAGTATTGGTATGTAGGAAAATCTCATCATAAAATGATGTCCATCTTACCCCAATAACATCACACTTTGATAATTATGACAATAATATGCCCTAAAAACATGGTGGCCTAGGGTTTACATGTAAAATCAATCAAAATAGGTCATTGATAGGGAATTAGAACTTGTGCTCATAAGAACAAGCTTGGTAGACTCTAACATAAGTGCACCTAAAATCTTAGAGTAGTTCTAAATATAGGACACTAGTAAAATAAGGAGGATACTAGCACCATTAAAATTAATATCTAATTAATGAACTACTATTTAGGAGGCCCTTTTACAATTAAATCAAAGTTATGATACCATGATCAATTATTATCCCAGTTTGTAGCCTATAGATCATCCATTTTAGTTAGTTTGTAGCTAAGTGCTTATTTCCATCATTTATTGATATTATTGGAAATGTTAGTTTAGCTCAATTATTTCAAAAATTAGTGGCTATATTTATTGCATATTTTATTCCCTAATTTACTATACTCATGCCCTTTAACAACCTAGAGCTTATACTCCATAACCCTTAAATCAAATTTTTAGGGTTTATGGAGTATAAGCCCTAGGTTATTAAAGGAGATGAGTGGAGTAAATTAGGGTATAAAATATGAAACAAATATAACCAATAATTTGTAAAAAAGTTGACCTATTTTAAACTTTTTAATAATAATAATAATAAAAAACTATGTAAACAAGTACTTAGATATAAACTAAGACATAAGATCTAGAGGCTGTAAACCATGATGAGTTGATCTGAGCATCACATATAGGATCCAAGTGTTAGAACCCTTCTTGGATAATATCACCCTAATTAGATAGTTGTGTCAATGGTTATAGTTTCCTCTTTTTGGTGATAGTGTCCTCCATGTATAATTAATATGAGATATTAGGTGCACCTATGTCAAAGTCTTCCAAGCCTATTATTATGTGCATAAGTTTTGATTCCCTATTGATAACCTATTTTGACTAATTTTACATGTAAACCCTAGACCTCTATGTTGTTTAGGCATCTGATTAACATAAATAGTAAAGTGTGGTGTTAGTGGGGTATGATAAACATCCGTAAAAACCTTCTATGATGAGAGTTTCCTACATACTAATACTCTGAGGAGGGATCAAGCCCAATGTAGTTATCCCCACCTAAGTACTGGTGCAAGTGTAAGTGAAATTAGTATGGATGTCTATTTGAGTAATCTGAGTGGTGATAGGGATTGCAAATAAATGTATTCTGAGCTTGGGATGGTTGTATATGATAGTATGTAGAAGTAAGGTAAATTGGGGATTGATAACCTTGATTGTGCACATCTTTTTCTAAGCTAGATATTGTTATTTACATCAAATTTCCATTTAGTGAATAGATGGCTAAAAGTCATGTATATATATTTTAATATATTTTTTAAATGTCTTAAAATAGTTCTAGGTTGACTTGAGGTGGTTTTTTATTTGAAAAGATAAAAGGTGAGAAAAAGGACAATAACACATAAACTGGGACACTAGTGCCATTGGTGATACTGCCCAAGTTATGGCATTAGTGTCCAAGTGGAAAAACCTAAGGATCTAATGTCCATGATGCTAAAGTGAGGGTTTAATACTAATTTAAGGATGTTTAGCGACATGTGTGGTTTGTATAAAAGTTTAATAATTGTCTAAATAGGCCCTAAGATATGTCCAAGGATAAGTGAAGGATAAGTAATCTCAAGTAACACTTTTATTATTCATGTGAAATTTTTAGATGAATAAATTTTCCCCCCATTTATTATATAGATTAAACAAAGTGAAAAGGATAAGATAAATGAAAATAAATGTACCTATACTTACCTAACAGGTAAATCTTATGAATCTAGATTTGAGTGTGTGAAACATGCTCCAATATGTGTCTTGCAAATAAAACGTGCATAGATCAATATTTAATTAAGAGATAAAATAAAAAATAAAAAAATGAGTAAAGATATAAGAGAGAGGAAAGGAATGAATTCACCTCACATGGTATGTGAACTAATGCATAAATTTAATGAAAACCTATATACATATGTATCTAGTGATCAATCAGTAAATAACTTGGACTAAGCTAAATCTATTTCTCAATTCCCATGTGTGGGTGGCTCAATAACTCAATATGTCCTTGAATCCATCATTAACACCCATATTTGGAATATCATGACCTATGAATAGGTTGGATTGGATTGATGGCCTGCCTAACACACTCATGTAGGTACCTCAAGAACTCAAGTAAACTATAAATTGATCATTGCCTACCTATGTGTAGTGGATGCATATGTAATTGGAGTTTGAAATGTATTTTAATATGTGTAAATGTAATTAGGATTGAATATGTAAAATTTTGGTCCACTCGAGTATGTAGCTGAGAGATTATTTGATAATGCCAACCATTACAAATAGAGTAAGAAACCAAATCTAGATCCTGGTGCCTAAATTAAGATCATAGATGTAAGAACATTTAATTATAAGTGGATTTACCATCCCTTAACCTTGTTAAAATAATTAAATAATAATAACAACAAAAACAACAACAACAAAAACAACAACAACAACAACAACAATAATAATAATAATAATAATAATAATAATAATAATAATAATAATAATAATAATAATATATTTATTAACATGAGGTAAAATACTCTTAAAAATAACAAATAAAGCTATTTTTGTTTAATAATTACAAAATTTAATTAAATGGGTTATCGAGATGCATGGACCCCTTATTTTGAAATGGTCACCTTTCTAATTGAATATTATAAATAAAGTCTTACCCCTAATATAAATTCATTTTAACTTTATATATTTTTAGGTGAATAATAGTTTTGTGAATAATAGATAAGAAGTGAGATCAAGAGGAATTTATATTGGGGTTGTATTAATTTCTATTCAATGAATAATCTTTTGGTGGGGTTTTAGCTCTTTGAGGTTTTCTCATGGTAACTCAGTGTACAAAATTGATCTATATGGTTTATTTATGCTTTTCTAATTTATGTAAATCCTAGATCTCCTATGCATTTCAAATTCCATTAATGTACTTTTTCATGGAATTAGAGCAAGCGAGGTGGATTTAATTGGCAAGCATATTTCATTAAGTTGAATATCAATAATTGAAATTAATTTTTCAAGCCCGGGGAGGTCATGTATGGCCTTGGAAGCAAATAATTTTTTTATAAATCCATTTTTATTTGTTTTTAATGTTGTGGAGTCAAATCTATGCCTATAATTCTCATTCAAGTTATCAATTCAAGTTGTCCAAAAACCCATTCAAGCAATCATAAGTTTTTTTGAAATATTTCTCTTGCTTGTGTATGGTTGTATGACACTAGGGAAAGTAAAAATAAAAAATAAAAAAAAATCATATTTTAAATATTTTGTGCTTGGATCTCTCTCATGAGGGGTAAAATATCCTTGTTTTGGTCTAAAATCACTCTAGCACTTGCTTAAAACTTCAAATCACTAATTTTTGAAGTTATTTTCCTACCATAAATGCTATTGTATGGATATGTAGCATTGGAAAAATTTAAAAATCATTTTCTTGTCTTCAAAATTGGTTATTAAAGGTTTTGATTGCATTATTGTAAATTTTTAAGATCTTTTACAATTTTTTAGACCTTGAAAAGGCTATTCCAAGATTTTATAGTTTTTTTAATCTCCATATGTGGTGCCTTTATACTACATAGAAATTCAAACAATGGTTTCTAGTCATCAAAATTCAATTTTAAAAGCTTGATCTACTCTGTGGCAAGATTCCAAGAAGGTTGACAAATTTTCATATAGTTTAGTGAACTGTTCAAACTACTATGTGCAATAATGCATATACATGAGTTTCATATATCTATTGGATCTTCCATAGGTATGTGAATAGTTTTACATGTTTTTTGAAATTAATTTTTAAATATTTGATTTATTAAATATTAAATTCTTTATTTTCATGCAAAAAAGGTGTGATCCACACTTATTATTTTAAAAAGTTTTTAACCCAAAAATAACCTTTTTTTTAAAAATATATAATTAAAATTTTTTACATGCACATTAATTATATATGTATATATATTTTTATTTTTAAAAAACACTCAAAAATAATAAAAAATAAATTACTGCATGTTAAAATTCAACTAAATTTCTAGATGAATTGGGAGTTATTATTTTGCTAAAAGCTTGTAATTTGGGAGGTCAAGTGTTCAAAACCTCCAAAATCAATTTTTTATTTTTTTATTTGGTTATATTTAATTTAAATTGAATTATTTTATTTGGTTTTCATACCAAGTTTTCATGCATTTAAAACCCTAGTTTACCTATCATCCTTGTTTCGAATTTGACATATTAAATGGTTTGATAAATATAGTCATGTAACCAGTTGATCTCTAGGTTTTGTAACTTTATAGACACTTCTATGTGGTCCATTTTATATTTTAAAACTTATTATATCCTCTTATTGGTTAAACATTGTGAAAACCTATGTGGTAATAAAGTCCCACCAAGATAAACTTTTATAGAGGAATATTCTCATGAGGAAGACCCTACCATGAATTACCACTGCCCTTTACCTAGAAATTCTCCCATAATCCTATTCTCCAAGAACTTCACTAGGGAAATCCATATACAACTCACTATAACTAAACCAAAACCTCTTGTGATAGAGGGAGGGAATATTGTGGAGTCATCAAGTAAAGGCAAGGCACCTCTCTTAGAGGTGATCATAATGAGCAAGAAACAATTAGAGGGGTTTAATATTAAACTACATGAGGCTAAAATTGGCTTGATAAGACTAATAAAGGATTGGAACTTCATTAATAGGGAATCTTATAAAAATATTCAATCCTTTTCATAATTCTCTAGGCTTGAGGGTGTATGAAATTAGAATTACATGGTGTGCATGAATCAATTCTAGATTGGATAAGATAGATCACACCTACACTTTCGATTGGGGCACACACTTGTTAAGTGGGATCATGACCAATATGAGGATCTGATAGACCTAATTAGGGGATCACTTGTATCATCTATCATAACACATCATGCTAGGTAGGGTTCCAAAGCCTAAAATCTAGCACAATCGCACAACAACCTTAAAAGAGTCCTACATTTTCTATATTCACTTATTATAATAAACAAGAAAGTAAACTAATATAATAATAAGAAAATTAAACTAATATAGTGCTCACCAAAGCTTCTGGCACAAAGTAAAGGGTTAGATTCAAAGCAATTAAATACATTTATAGGGAACTTTAAATAAAGTAAGTATGAGTAACACCTTAATACATGGAATATGAGGAGTAATATTATTCAAGCCAATACTTATGATATTTCTATCTACTAAAAGAGAGGAGAACACAATTAGAATATACTTACCTAAATGTGAACCCATCATGACTCAATCTCTCCCTTGGGTAATGGGGATTCACAAGAGATTTTTATGGTTTATAAGGATCATTTTTTAGGCAAAAGTATCCAATACCTATCCACAAGACTAAGATTATCTAAATAATAAACCTAAGCTAAGACTCCTCAAGTAGAATGGTGGAAGAGTAGATTATGAATAAGTGTGAGTGAATAATAACTCTTGATTGAATTCATATGGAAATGACCAAAATGACCTTATATATATAGGAATATCTAACCTAGAAATCACTTGAACACGTTAGCTTGTTAGGTCGACTGGGTCGACTTAGCACAATATCGTGCTAATGCCTAAAGTTTGTGCTAGTTTAACCAAATAGAAACTAGTCCTAAAAATCTAAAGTGACCCCATACTATGCTAGGTTGACTAGGTCGACCTAGCTTACTAAATAGGTAAAAAGGGTGATAAGCAAGGGAAAGAAGGATAGAAAGAGGAAAATACTAGAGGAATGTGTAAGGAAGGAGAGATAGATTAGGGAAAGGTTTTAGGAGATAAATGGATAGGGAATAATATGGTAATAAGGGATAATAATCCAAAAAAACACCAAAGGTCTACCCACCCCTTTCCTGGTGCACCCCTTAAGGCATACACTCAAAGAGATTGAGTCATGATGGGTTCTTACAAGATGTAAAGTGTCAGTAATCGATAAAAGTGTGAAAATATTATGTATATACATATGCCCCACTCGAAGCTCATTATTGTCACTAAGGTGTAACAGGGGATGGTGCTTTGAGAAATAACATAAGGACACATATAACACTAATGCTAAAAAAAATGTAGTATTTTAAAAAACATAAAATAACTGAAAGTAAATGATAAAAAAGGAAATTAACTAAAAAGTAAATGATGCATACCTTAACATAACTTTATCATGGGATGTTTGTTAGCTATGTTTTAGTTTTGATTATGGAGGGCAGAAAGACTACTTTGGATAAACCTAGAAATACAAAACTAAGGAGCAAAACCAAACAAACACAAGAAAAACTAATATAACTAGTGCTATATAGATGGGATGTACTTGGGAATTTGGCAAGCTAGGTGACAAGTGATATGTTAGACCAAATGACCAATTCAAACAAGAGTAAATCTAGTAACTAAATATACAAGGCTACTAAAGACCAAAAAAATCAAATAAGTAAACCTCAAGTAAGAAAATACAAACTCACCAAATCAAATCAAGGTAAAAAGAAGATTAAGAAAAAATGGTAAAACAACATTGATGAGTGAGTAGTAACAATCTACATCTCAATAATCAATGGAAAAATGGGATGTATAAAAGGGAAAATGACATGGTTGGGTGAGCAGTAACAATCCACATCTCATGCAATAATGGAAAAAGGGTGTGAACTTAGGTGTCTGTAACAACAAAATAGCAAAATCAACATAAATGGGAAAAATAAATAAAACTAGTTTTAGTAAATATATAAAACATGATGAAAATGATCCATAATTTATCAAAAATGTTGTTTTGTATCTAAAGATAGCTAAAATGAAACAATATAGTGCTAGCATGTTTTTAAGGAATGAAGAAAAAGGAATCTAAAGAAGAGGGAAAATAGATTTGGAATCATGATTTGTATATCAAAGGGGAAAATGAAATGGAGTAGAGGGGAGAATTAAGGAAAAACCAAGGTAGAGGAACTCTTTATCAAAGTCAAGACACTCAAATTTAGTTTTTCAAAACAAAAGGACTATTGACCTTAAGGACTTTGAAGAACTTCTCTTAGCTACACAAGTCTTAGGTCAACAAATGGAGTATATAGATCATCCCATTAAGGCTATATGAATGAAAATTAAAATAGACATACCTCCCCATAATATTTTTCCTCTTATTTATGACCCCTTATAGAGCCATTGATCTACTTTGAAGATTGGGTACTTTTATGAGAAAGTAGGTAGTACTATAGATTTTTTTGAAATCCCTTATTTCAATCTGCTAGCCTACCATACCCCAAAGGACTTTGTCTCTATATGAAGCTGACTGTAGAAATGAAATTTGATTGGAGATAGGAGATGTGATTTTAATCACATATTTTTGTGTGATTATAATTTTATGATTTGTATGTTGCCTTTTAGAATTTATTGACTTTTATTTTCAAATGATTGCCTTTTAACTTTCTTTTTTTTAAAACTCCTCTATATGGATTTGGAAGACCAAAAATGGGTGATAAAGATGAATTTCATTAGAAAAAGTTGAGACAAGGGTGTTAAGAGAGATAAAATCAAATATCACGGGGTCTAAGAGTCTCATAAATCTAGGTGAAATAAAAGTGCTATCTTGACTTTGACCTTGTTAGAGTCTCATAAATCTAAGTGAAATAAAAGTGATATCTTGACTTTGACCTTGTTTTATTCAAGTGTGGAGGTGAAAGAAAGGGGGAAATTAAGAGGAAAATGACACATGTAACAAATTTGAATTTCTTCGAATTGAAAAAAATGTGACAATGATAAAAAAGGAATATAATGATAGAAAAGGTACAATTCCTTATCATAAAATTATGGGAAGTGAATGAAAACATTCTAACATAGATTGTTTATAGATTCCATCTAAAAAAAAAGAAAAATATAATTTATAAATATCAAAGATCACAAATAACATGAAAATAAAGGTAATTGTATGAGAAGGGCTGGGTTTTATCCATGGTATTACCACGAAACTCCCAAAAGGAAAACCCAAGGGGTACTAATAAGCAAAAAGTGAGGGAGCCTTTCTATAAAGCACCTCAAAAAGAAAGACCCAAAGGATGAAAAAATAGAATTGGAAAGTAGAAAAATAATGAAAAGGAAAAAAATGAGAAATAAAAATAATGGTCATTTTATGAGGAGGGCCAGGTTTTATCTATGGTCTTACCAAACAACTTATAAAATAAAAGACCAAGAGGATGCCAAAATAACATTGGCAAGAAAATGGAGAATGAAAAGAAAGATAATGAAGACTATAGTACATCAAGAAACCAAAAGACCAAAAGGGAGGAATAAATGTTTTAAAAGAAAGGAAATGAAGACTATGGTACATCAAGAAACCAAAAGACCAAAAGGGAGGACTAAAGGTTTAAAAAGGAAGGAAACTGCTACATAGGGAGAGACTCATGCTAAAGTAACTTGAAAAAAGTGTTAGATATATAGAGAAAGAATGAAAAGAAGGAAAAGTATCCTAAATTAATGGATATATCAAGATGAACATGTGAGAGATAAGCCTATGTGTCTCAAAAATTTTCTTGGAGTTGAATTAGTTTGGTAGCATGTAATGGAAAATAAGAGTGGGCATTTCAAGATGCCCCAAAGGGTAAGTGGATATAGGGATGGGCATTGAAAGATGCCCCAAATTCTAAAAGGACATGAAGGTAGGCATCACAATATGACCCAAAGTTTAAAGTAATGTGTGGATGGGCATCACAAGATGCCCCAACAACTGAAAAAATAAGAAGAGATAGGAAAGGATAAGAAGCAAAGAGAACCCCATAGAGTGTCTAAATGGTTTTAGGTTATCTAAGTAAATTATAATGATGGAAATTATTCTTAAGGATAAAATGAAAATAATTATAATAAATAAGAATAATAAATAGAGATAAATAACTAATTTAGGTAGATAGAGAACTAAATTAGACATATAAGGAAAGCAAAAAGCTAAATTGGAAAGCATAAAAGAAAGAAAATAGTACAAGGTCAACCTAGTTGACCTAAAACAAAATACAAGGTTTGAAGATAGTACTATGTTGACCAAGTTGACCTAGCACAGTGCATAGAGCTTAGAAAAAGTACTAGGTCAACCAGATCGACCTAGTATAACAAACATGTAAATTGTTTTGCATATATCTTTAGTTCTACTCATCCATTTTACAAAACATAAAATGTATTGGATTCATGATAAATTAGAGAATGAAAATAAGGAAGAAATAAGTGATAAAATGATGATATAAAATTATAAAATAAGTGAATTTATAACATAATTAAGGTGAAGCAAAAGTGAAGATAATGCTAAATAAGAATGGAAATACAAATGGAAACATGAAGACAATCCAACCAATGGTGGGATAGTATTCACATCAATTTCACTAGAATGTAGTGAAGGTTAAGCCAAAGTGAATACTAACACTGATAATAAAGAGATAAAAATGGAATCATGAAGATAATCTAACCAGTGGTGGGATAATATTCATGTGGGGTTCACCATAATGTATGCAATAAGAATTGCATGGTGCACATGAATCAATCCTAAATAAGATAAGATAGATCACACCTACACTTTTGATTGGGGCACACACTTGTTAAGTGGGATCATGACCAATATGAGGATCCACTAGACCCAATTAGGGGATTAATTATATCATCTATCACAACACATCATGCTAGACAAGGTTCTAAATCCTACAATCTAACACAATAACACAATAACCCTAAAATATTCATATGGTTTCTATGTTCACTTATGATAATAAACAAAAAAGTAAACTAATCCAATAACAAGAAAAGTAAACTAATCTAGTGCTCACCAAAGCTTGTGGCACAAAGTAAGGGGTTAGATGTAAAGAAATAAAATACATGTATAGGGAAATTTAAATAAAGTATGAGTAACACCCTAATTTATGGAATATGAGGAGTAATATTATTCAAGCCAACACTTATGCTAATTTTATCTACTAAAAGAGAGGAGACCAAAGTTATAATACACTTACCTGAATGTGAACCCATCATGACTCAATCTCTCCCTTGGCCAATGGAGCTTTGAAAGAGGTTGTTGTGGTTAATAAGGATCACTTTTTTAGGCCAAAGTATCCAAGATCTATCCATAAGACTTAGATTCTCTAAATAAGAAACCTAAGCTAAGACTCCTCAAGTAGAATTGTGGAAAAGATTGTGAAGAAGCAAGAGCAAATAATAAATCCTAATTGCATTCATATGGAAATGACTAAAATGAAATTATATATAGGAGTATCTAACCCAAAATTCACTTAGACATGTTAGCTATTTTAGGTTGACTAGGTCAACCTAGCATATTATCAAGCTAATGCTTGAAGTTTGTGCTAGGTTAGCTAGATGGAAACTAGGCCTAAAGAGATAAAGTGACCCTAGAATGTGCTAGGTTGATAATGTTGAAATAGCTTATTTAATAGGTAAAAAGGGTACTAATTAAGGGAAAAAAAGATATAAAAAGGAAAATACTAGAGGAATGTGCAAGGAATGAGAGATAGCTTAGGGAAAGGATTTGAATACATAGGGAATAATATGGTAATAAGGGACAAAAATCTTGTAAATAACCAAAGGTTTGCCCATCCCTTTCCTGGTATACCCCTTAAGGCATGCACTTAGAGAGATTAAGTCATGATGGGTTCTTGTAAGATGTAAAGTGTTAATAATCAATAAAAGTGTGAAAATATTATGTGGTAAGGAAATACCACTAAGAGAATCTTTTATAGAGGAATATTCTCATGAAGAATACCCTACCACACTTTACCAGCACTTCTCCCATAATCCTATTATCCAAGAGCTTCACCAGGGAACTCCATATACAACTCATTTCAACCAAACCAAAACCTCTTATGCTAGAGGAAGGGAATATTTTCGAGTCATCAAGTAAAGGTAAGGCCCCCCTTTCAGAGGTGATCATAATGAACAAGAAAACATTAGAGGGGTTCAATAATAAACTACATGAGGCTAAAATTAGTTCGATAATACTGATAAAAGGATTATAAATCCATTAATAGGGAAACTTCCCAAATGATTCAATCTTTTTCATAATTCTCTGGGGTTGAGGGCACTACTAAAAACTAGGTCACTAAGCTGGTGGAAATTCATTCTCCAAAACCCTCCCTCAAATCACCCATCAAGAAGACATAAATGAAGGAACTTCCTCAAAATAATCCAAGGATGATAATTCCAAAGGATGGTACTAAAGTTATAACCAACAAAACCCAAATAAAAATCACTAAGAATAGATCGATGGAACATGCAAAGGACACCAAGGCTAGTAAGGCACTCATGAAGGACTCTTCCCTCCCTGAGTAATTTCCTTTTTTAATTTCTTTGTTTTGTCTTCTACTATGTTTGATAGTTTACTATTTTGGTAACTCTATATTTCATTTCCCATCCCATGGGGCTTTCACTATTTTATCATACTTTTGATTATACTAAAGTTACAAGTCCTTGTAAAACCTATTATTTTTACGTAATCAAATAAAAAAATTTACAACTTTTTAATAATAGTGTCTACATAGTTGTTTTGAATGTGACTCTTTCGACACCTATATTAGTGAAATTATAATTCATTTTTTTACTTTATTTGGAATATAAAGTATGTAATTAAGTATATTTGCATGTGTGATTCACTTTTTTTTTGAAAATAATTCAAAAATTAATTAAAAAGTTTTTATTTAAAATAGTTATGCTTATATTAGTATATTTTTGTGATACTTTTGACACCTTATTTTGTCATAATATTTTGAAATTTTCTTATTTTTTATATCATTAAATTGATTATTTATTATGTTTTTATGCTTAAAATCTATTTTTTACTTCCAAATAAAGTTAAAATTCACAGTAAAATGATTCATTTTTAGCATTTGGTTTCTATCTTTCTTTAAAAAAATCCCAAATACTTAATGGAATTATGTATAATATTTAGAAAATGCATGTTAAATATGAAATAATGGCCTCAAATTTGTGGAATATTTTCATTCGAACTAAAAAAATACCCTTTGGGATAAGATGTGACCCCTGAGCTTACTTGTGCATTTCAACATAAATCATAATAAACTATGTCCATTATTTTGTAGACTGACAAGGATGAATTATTTATCCAAATTGGTAATTAAAAGCCTCTTAGTAATTCTTGGACACTCTTTGAATCCATGTATGAGGGCACTCATCTCTCTAAAATTATTAAGTTAATCCTTTAATTACTAACTACACCTATAAAGGTGATGAAAAAGTTGTTAATTTTCTTGCTAAAATTAAGAACATTAAAGCTCACTTAGATGGTTGTATCTATAATTTGATTCAATATAAATTTATTTATTTTATCACTTAATTAATTATTCATGAAAATTTTAGAAATTTCATTTCAATTTTGAATTCTAAGTATCAAACTAAGCAAGATATCCCTGGCCTTACCACCTTGTCTGCACTCCTGATTCTAGAAAACAAGTTATAACTAATTTTGATTCTAAAGAAAATACCACTCAGACACTTTTATCCTTAAACAATGTTTTTTATAAAAATTAAAACCATAAATCTAAACCTAATTCTTTTGATGGCAAAAATGGGAACAATCAATTTGGCAATAAGAACCATAAACCTAAGCTTAATAGAAATTATAACCATTATGGTAAGTTTGGTCATATAAAGGAAACCTATTATAAAAATAAAGACATAACTCATAATAAATATTTTAAAATAAAAATAGGGAATAAATATAATTAAAATAAATATAATTATCAAAACCCTAATCAAAATAACATCCAATATCATAATGTTATTGATTTATAAGCTCCTTTATTTGATTCAAATAAAAATGAGTGGATTTTAGATAGTAGTGCATCTCACCATATTAATTTCCTATCTCATATTTTGTGATTTTATATAGATATCTCTAAAAATATTTACTTAGGTGATAATTATTTCTTAGAAGCAACTAAATAAGGAAAAGTTAAAGTTTTAAATGTTGTTATAAATGATGTTTTCTATGTACCTAAGTTTAAAAATAAATTGTTATCTTGTTCACAACTTTTTAACTATAATTTAATTGTAACATTTATTCAATATATTTCACCCATTAGAAACCAATATGGGTATTTAATTGTTGAATTGGTTCAAAATAATGGTTTATATATTTTCTC
The DNA here is from genome assembly GCA_037957365.1 of Torreya grandis. Lineage (NCBI taxonomy): Eukaryota > Viridiplantae > Streptophyta > Pinopsida > Cupressales > Taxaceae > Torreya > Torreya grandis. Next base: position 83,620 of record JARHVA010004384.1, read on the forward strand.
TCCTTCTTCTGCTTGTTTTCTTTCATTGAATAGTAAGAATGAATCTTAATTATGACATGAAAGATTAGGTCATGTTAGTTTTAGAAGTTTACATGATATGCCTACTAAAAATATTATTGTTTTACTTCCTTCTATACCTTATTATCATGAAACTTGAGAGGGTTTATTACATGGTAAGAAACATACTAACCCTTTTTACAAGAATCATGATGCAAATTCTTCACATCCTTTAGGATTGATTCATAGTGATGTTGTAGGACCTATTGAAATTTTATCTCTTAATAGTTTTTTGTATTCTATTATTTTTATTTATTATTTAAATATAATCATTTGTTCATTTTTCATTAAAATAAATTTTATGTATTGTTTAAATTCAACGAATTTAAAGCTAGTGTTGAAAATGCATATGATTTTTCTATTCAGAGATTAAGAACTGATAATGGTGGTGAATATGTTAGTAAAGAGTTTGATTATTTTTGAATTAATTATGGTAATAAAAGGTAATGAAAAATTATCTATTACCCTCATCAAAATGGTATTGTTGAAAGGAAAAACTACACCATTATTATGATGGCTAGAATAATGTTGCATTTTGCAATTGTTCCTCCTAGTTCTTATGGGCGAAATCCATGAATATTATTGTGCATATTTTGATTAGAATCCATATTTAATATTTGAATTTTTATACATCAAAAATACATGTATGTTCATAGAATTTAATTTTATTTGATAAAACTATTTTTTTTTTACTTTAGAGATACTAATTATATTAATACTATCTTGTCTACATTGTATTTATTAGTAAAATGATTTATTTTGACTCTTGGAAAAATTCATTACAATTATATTTTAATAAATATATTTTTGTTATATGAGAAATTAAGGAAAATATATGAATATTATATTTATTTTCAATTCTTATGAGTTAGCATATAAATACATTATGTGCATAAAATCATGCTTAATTTGATAAAATGATCATGTTTAGTTATTGCATTTGGTAAAAATATTATGCTTAGTAAGTTTGGATATTTTGTGTTTTAATGATTTTATTTGATCATTGAGGTAATTTCATGATAACATGCTTAGATAATCTCATTTGATTGTTACCATTTGATTTTCTATGTTAACATTCTTATACGATTCATTTGATAATAAGATATGTTATGAAATGCACAATGTAAGTGGATTTTTTTATTATTGTCTCTTCATCATTTAATTTACTAAGCATTCTATTCATATATATCTGAACTTATTTTTTTTAGTCACATATATTTTTGATTATATGATGTCATTTTATGCTAAAATTATCCATATTTGATGTATGATAGGTTATACTTCAACCTTTTATTAAAGCATATTAAACTTTCAAAGTTTTTTGATAAAACTCAAATGATAAAATGAGTTACTAATAATAGGATATATAATGTTTGGCTAAAAATAGTATCATATTATCAGTAAATTATTATATGCACATCATATGACAATTGGGAATGCTCATCTTGTTAATATTGGAGATGTCTTATAATGAATTGCATACAATAATTTATGTTTTTCACTAACTTTGTAATTGAAGTAGTGAACTTATTTGCCTAAAATATAACTTGATTATTTTAAAATGTATTTTACCATAGAAAAACATAGGTCATATCTTTATGTATGTGGTTAATGTGATGCTAACCATACTATGATATCATCAATCTATTTTTGGATGTGTTTAAGTTTTGTGTAGGTGCACAACACCAATAATTTAAGCATACTAAAGTTTATGTTCATTTTATTCAATATAAAATCCTAAATAGTGATATTGATATGCATTTTTATCCTACAGATGGACAAGTGGAATGATATGAAATTTTCCATTCCATCTGATTAACTATATAAACAATGTGGCTTGCATATGACCCCAAATCTAATATTTGTGCACATGGATTATGGATTGAGTTTTAATAATATGTACATGAGTATTTAAAAAAAAAAATGAATAATAATGACATGCATGATGCCCCTAATTTGAGTAATTTAGTTTTAATTTATGCTAAATTGAGAAAAAATTGTTAATCTATAACTGAACCTATGCAAACCTAGACTATAACTATTATACTTTTCTAGTTAATCTAGAATTTATTGAAACTAAGGCTACTAGACAATAGTGCCATATTTAAATAGTATTGTTTTTGGTGATAGTGTCCCACTTTGGGTATTAATTTAAAAATTTACTAATTTATATGTAACTAAAACTGGTATCTATGTGCTTATTTCCCACTATGTTTTCTTGAAACTGGTTGTTATATTCTGTGCTAGTGTGCTGAAAACTATACTCTGAGTGCATTTAAATGGCTTGATATCTATGAAAAACCTTTGTAAATTCCCCCTCTTTTGAGGGGAATTATTGAACTTGTGTAATAACTATCCTTAAAATAAAAATATTTACAATATGTGTATTATCCAGAGCATATATGCTATATGCATAATAAACCAATATAATGTGCATACATGACATCAAAATGTAAGATAACCTGAGCATAAGTTCTTAATATATGATGTATGTTAGATTTAGAATTCACAAGGCTATCAAGATATATATAACAATGTAAGAATGTGTATGAACAATAAATTTGAGAAATAAACAAAGTACCTACCTAGGGGATATAGTATGATGTCTATCAAGGTACCCAAGGAAGAAGGGTAAATGCATGAGGTCTTACATGGCACATAAAAATAGAGTGTGAAACAAGAAAAATATAGTGTCATATCCATGTCACATACATTAATGCATACACACAAAAAATACAAGACACATAAAATAGGCCAAGGGGACACCATACAAAGGACATGGGCACATATCACTAAATCTGAGAAAGTAAGACATACAAGAACATGTTCAAATGTTCACATGTAAATAAAAATTAGGTTGGCTTAGAGCCACATGTAAGGACATGTTCAAATGTCTGCATGCACAATTAATTAGGTACACACAAGGACATGGATACATTTCCAAAGCATACATATATTGAAAGGAAGTGTCATAGAACTGTAAAACAATGAATATGTAAATGCCCTCAAATATATGTAGAACTAGAGCGATAAAATCAATTCTAAACTAGTAAATCTATAAATGAAATTATGCATAATCATGTGGTTTGAATATATATAAGATAAAATATATACATAAGTTTAGTCTTAATAAGTAGTAGTCAAAAAATAATTAGTGTAGTGTAGAATGATATAACCTGGTAATCATAACTATGTATAAGATGCCCCCAAATGGGAAAATGCATTAAATGAGGAACCTATGTATGTTACCTGAATGGGTAGATAGTAGAAAATCTAGATTCATTTGGTGGACTTGGGTCTTATGAGTATCTATGAACACTCAAAAAGAACAAGTGAAGTATTTATGTAAGATAAAACTGACTATACTAACATAGATAACATATGTAGTACCTGGAAAGTATAATAAATGTAAACATGGAAATGCATACATTTTATAGTTTGTATTTTATAAGAAAATATTTTAATGTTTTTGACATATTATGTTGTTTTTGTATTTTATAGATATAATCTATGTACAAATAACATGAAAATGAAACTATATACAAGGAGAAAGATAAAGGAAAATGTGTGAAAGAAGCATGATAAATGAATCTATGTATAAGGAAACTAGGGGTAAATGAAACTATGTACAAGTAGGTTAGAAATAAGTGAAACTATGCATAATGGTATTGTTATGGATAAGAATATTTGTGATGGTAATGGTGCTAGAGCCCAACATGTCATAGATGGGATGCCTCTATATAACATAAGTATCATCTTCACTTTTTGAATAGCCTTTACCATAATAATCTATGTATTTCCAATCATATTCTTCATTTTGATTAGCAATTTATATATTATTGATTGAGATCTTTCCATCTGAAATTGTATCCACTATAGGTATAACTTGATTTTATGTCTCTTGTTTGGAAGATAATTTGTCTTCTATAGAATCTATAATAACTGCGCTTACATGTGAAAAAGTATATGCAACCTTTATTTTTTTCAAATGTTTCTCCTATTATTATTAACCATGAACTTCCAAAGACAACATTGTAAGTAACTAAAATTACAATAACCTTAAAAGTGAGAGAACATTATTTTGAGGCATATGAAACTTTTAATTGAAATAACCCCAAGAATTTGATATAATCATGTGTTGTTTCTAAACAATTAGAGTATTTTTTAAGAGAGATAAGAAATGGTAGTGAACATAAATTTATTGGTTGATAATACATGATCTTAACATCTATGCATTGCTTTCCATTTATATAAGTTGTGATAGTGAAAGGATTCTGATATGAGGGAGGGATTAGAGTTTCCCCATTTACATTGAAATTTGAATATGTATCTTTTGTATGTATTTCTTGTCTTGAAGGATATGTTGTTAGAAACCCTCTTTTGATAATGGTTATTTGCTTATCTTGATCCTGAATGTTCAACTTAAGTTCTTGTTCTTTTTCTAACACTACTTTTGCATCTAAATATTTTTCCTTGATAAAATGTATATGTGAATTATTTTACATAGTATGTTCCATAAATCAAAAAATTTGTTTACCAGCATTATCAACTGCTTGATTTACTATTTATTACTCTAATTTTTCTTTGTGAACCTTTTGTTGTTTTGAGTTATGCTTTGGTAACCACTTCTATATTGTTTCTAAATTTGACCCTTTTTGAATATGTTATTATATCACTATGGGTTTCTTAACTAATTTATCTTATATAAGGTTCTAATTATCAACTATTAATTGCATATGATTTTTCAATGCCAAACATGAATCTATGCGATGACCATGCATTCTATGCTATGCATAACAATATCTAGATATCCTCACTAGATATAAAGGAGGTAGGTTGATCAATATAGATTTAATAATTTACCTTAAAGTTTTATTTTAAATTCCATTTGATCTTTTATTATTATTATAATCATGATTTATAGGTGCAATTTGTTGTGATTTCTTGTTTTGATATGTAACATTGCTTGGTACAGATTGACTAAGTGAAGATGGATATACATGATTGACATTAATGTGCATTAGAGGATTTTGTCTTTATTTATGATTTTCCAATACTATAAGATTTTCATGTAATAGTTGATTTTGATTTTTTAATTTTTAAATTAGATTTCTAATACTGATAATTTCATCCCTTAGAGTCTCACAAGTACAAACCCTAGTTACTTCTGATTGAAAACATGATAGCACACATCTTGAATGAGAGATATGGGAATGGAAGAGTTTTAAAGATGGATATGATAAGTATAAACATTTTAAATAGTATATAGTCTACCTTACCTCTTAGAGGAGTGTTACCATTAACCTAGTTAGAGGAAAAGTAACTATCACCCTCTTGGAGATGAGGGAGAGGAAAATAATCTTCTTTATCTTTGAAATTTGGTAATGCATCTTGGGAGAAGGATGCTAGGGTAGAAAATATCAAGTCTAAAATCCCTAATATAACAACTAAAAATAAGAAACAAAAGGATAGAAACCATAATAACATCTAGGGCTAGGGTTTTCATAATATTTAAAGTAAGTCCCGTTCACCAAATGATTTGACGTTGTAGGATTTATAGAGTTTAATCCCTATGTTGTTAAAGGGGTTGAGTATAATAAATTAGGTTATAAAATATGAAATAAATATATCCAATTATTTGTAATATAATTAACCTATTTTGACCTTTTTACAAATAAAAATAAAGGATTCAAATAAGTACTTAGATGGAAACTAAGATAAATGATCTGTATGTTACAAATCAGGATAAGAGTTGATTTGAGTGTCACGAGAAGGATCCAAATGTCTAAAACCTTCCTAGATAATAACATCCTAACTAGATATTAGTGATGATGGCACTAGTGTTCTCTATGTAGAACTACTCTAAGATTTTAGGAGCACCTTTATTGGATTCTGCCAAGCTTATTCTTGTGTGTATAAGTTTTGATTCCATATTGGTGACTTATCTTAACTAATTTTACATGTAAAACCTAGACCTCCATGTTGTTATCACATTTGATTGGAATAAGAAGAAAAGTGTAATGTTAGTGTGGTAGGATGGACATCCTCAACACCCTATTGTGATGAGATTTGCCTAAATACCAATACTCTGAAGAGAGATCAAGATCATTGTAGTTCTCCCCATGTAAGTGATGGTGCAAGTGAAATTGAAGTTAGTATAAATTTTGGTTTGAGTTATATTAGTGGTGATGGAGACTAGAAATCCATGTATTCTAATCTTGGGATGGTTATAGATGATTACATTAAAAGTAAGGAATAATAGGGATTGATAACCTTGATTGTTTACAACTTATTCTAGGTTAGTATGTGTTATTTGCATCTGATTTCATATAGTGAATAAAAGGATAAAAGTCATGTATATATACTTTTGTAGTGTTTGTTCATATCTTAAAATATGTCTAGGATAACCCTAGGTGGTTATTGATTTGAAAATATATATGTTGGTGACAAAATTTAGGAAAAAGGGTAATAAAACCCAAATTGAGAAATTAGTGCCATTGACACTACTACCCAAGTTATGGTGCTACTACCTAGGTGGTAAAACTTGAGGCACGAGGGGCCAAAGTGATGGTTTATGACTACTTTAAGGATCTTTAGGGACACATACGACCCACATGAAGGTTGGATAAGTGTCTAAATAGTCCCTAGATATGTTTAGGGATAAGATGTGGATAGGTGGTCTTAAGTAACATTATTTGAACTCAAGTGACATTTTTAGATGACTACAAGATACAACACTACCCTTATTAAGCCATGATAATCTTGAGAAATAAATAACTAGATTATGAGGGATTCAAAATTAAGGCCAATTATAAATCCAATAATAATTAATTAAAAATGTAGTCTTCATGTTATAGTCTAATAGATAGGAAGGTAAAAACCTAAACATTATATTAGAATTTAAAATTACAATGTTGTCATAGTTTGATATAAGTTGGTAGCAAAGTATAATACATAACATCTTATAGCATAACCACCTAACCAATAGATGGATATATGATATAACTACACAACCAAATTTTAGATTATAATAAGTATAAATTCAAAATATCAATTGTAAATAAATGGTTTCAAGGGAAACGAACAAATTATTTACATGGAGAACTAAATATTCTAATTTATGCATAATTACAATGTCAAATAATAAATTATGTAGTGAATGACAATGTTGCATATGAAAGAATTCTAAACATCACTAAAATCAAGTGTTTCTTCAATACTTTATTCATGAACCCTTGATTTCCAAATCAGCCACAAGAACAATAAAATTCAATACACTAAGACTAGTAAAAAGAGATAATTCAAAATAAATTAAACAAGGCAAATCAGTTTTGCATGATCCACACATTAATTGTACTAAAATGTATCACTAAGAGAGACCAAAACTAATTTGGAAAAACTAATTTACTAATAGATAAATAATATAGCATGTCAATTTCACCAACAAACACAAGAAGTACAATAAAAAATTGTTATATAAAATATATTTTTGAACAAATATTACTCGTACTAGTGTTGTATTAATAATTAATTCTCACTCATAACATAATGGTTCAATATGAATATTATATGGAAGTTTTTTCTACCCATGACCATAAAATTACCTTCTTTAAAATAAAGATAGAAAATCTAGTGGCTTGTCTCTAAAAAGGAATTTGCATACACCATTTAATTCTAAATATTTATATATAACCACTACATTGTATTATAATGTGCAATTTATTTCAAATATTGGCATCATAGAAACTCTATATCATATTTAAAATAAAACATTCAAGCATCTAAAAAAGTCATGCATGAAAACAATTCACCAATAAGATTTCCTATAATCATAATGGTTTCCATGGATACTTAAAACATGAATAGTAAAACATGCACACAAAGTCACAAATTTTAACATAATTCACATTTATTTCCAAAAAATAGTTTTGACAACAATAATCCTTAGTAGTGATATTTATATCAACCACCACAAGTCACTACTAGAGTATCCAAGGATCAAAATTGTAAATAGGTATCAAGAACAACCATATAATAAACAATTCCTCAATCTATGTAATATTTTAGTTTAAAAAAATGCTCTCATTCTTACATATCAATGTTAAATCCAAAATAACAATAATAAATTTTAAGAAATTAATACAACTTATCAAAATCAATATACAAACAATGGAGCTAATCATCAAAGGAGCAACCTCATGATTGGTGAGTAACAAGTTCAATTTATGTATGAAAAACCATAGGGTATTACGAAATATACAATAGTTTCCCCTAGATTTCAAATCTAACGCAACATTCAAAATCATGGTAGGATATAACATGTAAAGTAAAATATTTCAACCAATGATCACTTACTACTCAACACAAAAGTGCGTAGTAACTAAAGGAGTTAGTATTATCATCAAAACAAATTTGGCAGTGCCATAATGTAATACCATTTCAATCCACTCAAATTAAACATATAGTCAAACATAAATAAAAATTTAACTATAAATCATTTCACAATAAAATTATCGAAATATTGAATCTAGATGCATTAGTAAATATACACTAGGAAAGTATCAACAACATACTTATTACTTAGTTTATGCCAATACACAAGGTTATATGATCCACATAATAGTATCAATTTATGAATATGTTAAAATACCCATAATCCAAGAAAAAATTAGTCCAAAGAAAGGAAAATCAAACCAATATCTTAATAAATACCTTGCTCAATTTATATTATAGCTACTATGCAATTAATAGAAATATCCATAGCTAAGACTTTCTTATAAAAGGCTCTAACAAATCCATACCTTAAAAAAACATGGGTTCTACCTTATTATAATAATGTTCATTTATTTTCATTAACGAAAAATGAAAAACCTACACCACCATGTAGCTAATATCATAAATAAGAACACAACTAAGCTTTCCCAAAGAACTAGGGCTTGACCCTCAACATAATCATACAAATAAAAATCAAAAAATTAATCCATTCAAACCATCCATTATGCTAAGGATGCAAAACAAAACCAACAAAAACCAATATCAAAATCTCTCACAAAAAACACATTCTACTCAAGTTGAGGTATGTGTGCTTATATGCATAATTAAGTACCTGTATATGGGACCTTACCCTAAATAAAGAATCAATGATAAAATAAACTTGCCATAATTCCATAATCAAGACTAATGTATATAATTTTAACAAGAATGAAGTAAAATTTGAATATTTAGAGCTAAGCTCTAACTTCTTTCTTTCTTTCTTCCTTACTAACTTTTTCTCTAAGTTTCCCACCTTCTTCAGCTTCAATAAACTACAAATATATTCACCATGATCAAATTCCTTGCCCTTTATAATCTATGCAAGAACTTTTTTAGGCACAGTGTTACAACATTAATTGAGAACACCTAAAAACATGGAATCTATTAATTCTATAAATAAAACTTAAACAAAACTATATAATTTTATACCTAATTTTCCTCATATAGAGATACCATGAGTTCCATGAACCATAATATCTTACCATTCCTTCTACATGTATCTAACATATTTCCATGCCAATTAAAAAGGAAAAAAGGAAAATTTTTGAGTGTCAAGGGTGAATTTCTAAATTAAAAAATGATTAAATTTTTTGACATTAAACCTTTCTCCAAAATAAACATATAAAACATAATTATCACTTCAAATGACATTTCTCATTATTTCAATCTAGATTTAGTGTAAATCACAGCCTAATGATTTTATATATGATGGAAGAGTTTAAAGGCTTATCATGTTTATTAACAAATCAATACTTCTCAATGAAATATAATTAAATATTATGTTTATCAATATAAATCCCATTCAATTTGAATAGTAAGGACCGAAAGGTACAATTGGCTTAGTGTTAATGATAGCCTTAGATAACAATAAAGAAAATGATCATATTGACAATCACAATGTCTCAACCCATGAGCACAAGTCAGAACATAATGATTATAGTGATGACCTTACCTTAGGTCTTAGTCATTTGAAAAGTTGAAACATAGTGAAAATATTATACCTTTCCAATAATCTTGGTAGTTTATTCGAATAAGTTGGCAATAATAATAATAATAATAATAATAATAATAATAATTATAATAAGAAATCCACTATATTACACATTGAACTAATTTAACCAAGTAAATTTTTCTTACAAACATGGTAAATCAACCAATGATGAAATTAGTGAAAACCACTGAGGTCTAGTAAGTTCGATCAAATTTATGAATTAAAGATGCTCAGTTATAATATGTAAGTAACAAATATTTTACAACAAAATCCCAAGTCTGAAATATGAATTTAAACTATTTCAACCTACTATTGCTTACTAAATAATATGATTTGTTTAAATTTATTTATAATAGAAATATTAATTTATAACACTAAATTTTGATGTGGGGGTTTCTAAATTTAAAGATATTAGATTATATTTAGACAAGGGTGTGTAGACACCAAAATCGTGTCTAACCCTTGGTCATTCTCCTTCTTGGTCCCTTTCAAACTTAACCATGCCTAACCTATGTTTTATTAATTTAAAATACCTATTTTAAATTAATAATTCCTCTTTACCACCTCACCTCACCCCTCCTAGGATACCTCTCCTTGGATGCCTCCCTCACCTCATGCCAAATATTAATTACTTAAACCCCATTTCATTCCTCCCATTAACCTCTCACGCTCATTCAATTCACCTTCGACCATTTTCCCACGACCAATTGACCCTGGCAGCTGGAAGAACAGACAAAAGGCTAATTTTAGCCCTTTTCCATTATTCTAGCTGCCGACATCAGTTACAGTGGGCTGATGCCGGCGGGATCACCGATGTTAGTCGCTTAAAACCAAATTATAGGTTGAATCAATGGATCCTCTTCCCCTGAATGCAAAAACTCCTCTTGCACCTAGACTTCAACCTCTCTCTCTCTCTCTCTCTCTCTCTCTCCCAGATGCACAGCAAGCATCACAGGGTATAGGTACTCTACATCAGTCACTCCACTCTACAGGTAGTCTTTTACATCAGCAGCATTAGCAACAGGTCTCCTACACTTCTTCTTCAGCAGGCAAGAGGTAAGTATTCTTCTTTTGTTTCATCTCAGTATTTCAGAATGCTTTGATAATTAGTCCCCATTTGCTACTTATAAGTGCTATGAATCAGACTTGGCTATCAACCAGACCAGACTTGACTTCTTCTTGAAAATGCTGAGAGGCCTTCCCCACGTCCTTATTCCATTTTCAACCACACTCTCTGCCCTGCAAACCCAACACAAACCCTGCACAGACTCTCAGACTACCATAGACCATTCTGCAGACCATTCTATCGACCAAGAACCCGTCCAGACCCTGTCCAAGACCATTGCTCTGATCGACATCAACCACTACCCCTACTGACATCGGTAGACTAACCGACGTCGACAACCTTAGACCAACCGATGCTGGTAGACTAACAGATACTGATGACTATGGTAGACTGACAACAGACAGTAGGTACACATTATCTAGTTTCCTCTTTACTAGTCATTTGTCATTTCTTTATTTCTGACACTTTTACTTATTAACAGTGGACTGTCATCCCTCAAGGAAGTCTTTGCACTTTTGGGACCGAGCTTTTGCTTGGCAGTCCACCTTACATCCATCTAACAATCTCCTTGTTTAAGTCTCTTTCTTCTACAGGTGTCATCCTCCACAGCCAAAGAGGAGTCCCTACAACGTCTGGATAATGGTGTGCAAACTTCATTCGGGTAACATCTAACCCTAGACCAATATCTTAGTTTCTTACTTCCTTTGAATGTAGAAAAGAGAAAATAGTTTGAAACATTCTGGCACACTCGGTGCGACCCTAGGAGTTTTCCTTGGGTTCATACTTTTTCTTCTAAAAACAAACTTTTCATATAGGTGCATTAGGTCTCTTCTTGCATCCTTTTCCTCTATCTCTTCCAAAAGACACTATCAGGAAGGTTAAAAAGAATCATTCTTTTTCTTTCTTTTCTGCATCTAGAGTAGTGAAAGTTCACACTCTTAACCCTTTCTCAACTTGTTTTCATCTGAACACACATTTCAATTTGGGCTTAAAAATACATTGCATTTCATTTCTTCCTGAATGCATACTTAGCTCTCACATCTAGTAATTAAAAATGCATCATGAATAAAGCATAGGCCACTTATGTTACACATCCAAACCACTTTCACAAACTCAAACATCTAAACTTACCTGAGACAAGGTCCAACTAGGATTTTATCACCTAGCGGATACCTTACCCGTCCCGGCAATCCCACTTGGACTTCACTACCAAGGGGAAAGCTCACTCTGTTCTCTGGCAGAGGATAGACTCTAGGGGAAGTATATACTGGCTAAGCGAGACCAGCTTATCACTAGGCTCGTGAAGTGAGGGGAGCTTGCTCCTTAGCACCAGGCCACGTACAAAACCTAACATAGATCTTGAGCACTGAAACTAACCCGAAACCAACCATAGACTGCTTCTTCTAGGACCCGTTCTAAAAGCCAACTTCCTAAACACAATCTAAGGCATAAGCCAACATGATTCTAAAAGTTGATTCTTATGATTTAATGCTTAGGGTCTACCTCTCTCCATCTTCTTTTCTATCTTTATCTAGTTTTTTGAGCTAGTGAGGACGTTTTCTTCTTTTTTTTTCCAAAAACTTTCAATTTTTTTGAGTTTTTGGAAAACACAGTAATCGACATCAATTTTATCACTAACGTCGGCAACCTTTCTTCACCAGCATTGGTTATCTGACCAACATCGACAATCTGTTCCACCAACATCAGTTTTTATACCGATGTCAGTCACTGTCTAAACTTTCTTTTCCAAAATAGCAACCTTAAAACCTGACCCTTTTTCTTTCAAAAACACCTTCTAGTTCTCTGAGACTGAAAAAACATAGTTTTTAAAACCTGAACCCTTTTCACCTTGAATGGTTTTGACACGTAGTAAAACCAAAACACTTGTTAACCATGCAAGGCAGAAACCACTTCCACCTTCACCTTTCATAACAAGTCCTCTAATGGGGAATCATTCAGACACTGAGACTACTCATATCCGGTCAACCCCACTCAACATTCAATTATTCCTGAAGGGGACCAAAACTTTGAGAGACTCCTTGACTGCAACGTCAAGGCTCTCAAACACTATCTCGCAAGACACCAAATGCGAGGCCTTTCGGGTGAAGCGGTGATGATATCAACACCACCCGCTACCCAGCCTCTTATGACTCTGACTATTGCCTCAACCATTAACCTGACCGTGGCCAATACGCAAAGTTTGGCCTCCCCATCTATTTTTGGACCGACCCCCATCGCGGTTTCATTACCCCCTCAACCACACGCAATTCAACCAAGTTCTACACCATACCAGAACTTGATTGTCTCGACTCCACACACTCTTGTGCCTATAAATGCTGGAGTGTCTACCTCTCCTTTTACCAATGCCACCATCCACCCACCTTTGGCGGTATCTAGTCAACTTATGCCTTCCAACTTCATGATGCAAGCCCCCTGGCTTCCACATCTATTCCAATGACTAGTTATCAATATGTTACACCTATACAAGCACAACCAACTATGTCATACACCTCTTCTAGCACCTTCCAAGCACCTTACAACCTAGGGGGTGCCACACCCCCAAATTTATCAGCTGATCTAATCAAAATGCTGATGGAAAAAATGTCTAGTCTTGAGGCTTCCATTTTTGGTTCAAGCAATGCTCTTTCATATGACCAAATTTGCAATGAACCCATCCATCCCTCTGTCCCAATCCGATCATATCCTAGTACATGGGAGCTTCCTAAGTTTACTCGCTTTGAGAGTAAGGAAGATCCATAACAGCATCTGCGAGCATTTAGACATGCTTGCTAATTGATAGCACATGATGATGCGCTACTGCTACGCACATTCTCCATGTCACTTTTTGGTGCTGCCCTCAATTGGTATAGATCTCTCACTAGTCACTCACTTTTCACATTCACCCAACTAGCCCAAATTTTCCTTGACCACTTTTCGATCAATATCACCAAAAAGGTTTCAATCACAGATCTATACTCTATCAGATAGTTTGACGATGAATCCATAACCGATTTTGTCGCCCGTTGGAGAGGCTTAATCAACCAGATCTCTTTCCCTTTACCTCAACCCAAGCTCATTGAGCTCTTCTCTCGAGCATGTGTGACACACATCTCATCCACCTTGCAGGTTCAAACATTCTACACTTTTGATGAAGCTTTCACCATGGCTTGAAAGCTTGAACTCTATTTTATTGAAGAAAATAGGGTCAAATTACATAATACCAATGCAAAAATTGATGACCCTTTTTCTTCCAGACCTTCTTCTTCCCACTCCAAGTCCAAAGGGGTGACCAATGCTGTGGTCGTTAGATCACCATCCTTGACAATGACCGACCAACCTCAACCTTCAACATCACAAAGCATCACAAAACAATTCCAACAATGATACATACAGCGTCAGTATACTCCTATAGGAGAATCATACGCTTCCATTTTGGATAAACTTGTCAAACAGGGGGTCCTCAATCTCCCTCCAATTTGACCACCTCAATTCGACCCTTCAAAAGCCATCCCTACATGGTATAGAGAAAATGACTTCTGTCACTATCACCGTGTCCAAGGCCATGACATAAACAACTACCGAACCTTCAAAAACATTGTCCAAGACATGATAGATAAAGGAGATCTTGTTTTGGATAACCTGAATGTGCCACCCAATCAAAACATTGACATCTTTAGACAACCTTTTCCTAACAATCCTACTAGCATAAACAATGTCTAGACCATGGCCGATAGCTCCTAAGAGCATGATATACACACGGTCAGCATGGTCTCGCCTCTTGTCCCTGACCAACCTCCTCCATAGGTAAAAGAAACATATTTTCCTATTAGTTCTCCATCGACCTCTCTTATATTGTAGGACACTTCGACCATACCAATGCCATTAGCCCCACCTTCATCCTTCGTCCTACCAATGGAGGACCATACCCTTCCTACTCCTCAACCACAAGTAGAAGGCACCATCATCCCTATCCTCTATCCTCTTGAGGAGTCACATTCTCCAATTTCTTCTCCACCAAGAGAAGACCCTGTCTCTTCACCCACTTCGATCGAGGAAGACCCAGTGATAGTTTTCTCTTGCCTTTTGCCTGAGATCACTACATCTCACTCACCTCCATCCACATCTGAACCCAAACCCACGTAGGCATCCACCATGCCAAAAGAGATTAAATCTCTTGGTGTTTGCCCCATATCTAATCTTGCATCACACAATAGTGGCCCTCAAACCAAACCAAAGAAGGCCACTAAACCACATCAGAGAATTCCTCCCCCACCTTCATCATTACCCTCTATTTTGGGCCCACATCCATCCACCTTAATAGGAGTGCTTCCTACTCCAACACCTCACAGAGGCAAATTGCCTCCATTATCCCCCTTACCCATTAAACATATATTTCCTCCAAAATGACCAATGCCTCCTACGCCTCCAAAACAAAATTCATCAACCCCTATTGTAACAAAACATGCAGACCCATTGGCGGGTTCTTATGCCTTGCTATTATGACAATTATTGCAGTCTTCTCGCATCAGTCTTCCACCTCTTAAACCATACCAATCTCTCAGACCAAAACCACCCTGGTTTGATGACACTAATGTTTGTAGGTATCATCGCATGTTGGGACATGACACTGAGCATTATTGTGCCCTCAAGGTTGTCATTCCCTAATGCTTAGAGAAAGACACCCTTCTTCTTGACCATATTATCAACAAACCTTCAACATCATCCCATGCTTCCCATACCTCCTCACCTTCACACTCATCAACTCTCAGATCAAGACCATCTTGGTTCGACAACACTAAGTTTTGTCACTATCATCGCACATCAGGACATGACACTGAGTGTTTTTGTGCTCTTAAAACTATCATTCATCAACATCAAAAAAAGGATACCCTTCTCATCAACGATCCTCTTGACTACCCCTATGCCAAATATTTGACACCATCACATGCCTCACAAACATCATCACCTAAATTGGGATCTCAACACCAGACTATGGTCCCTCCACTGCCTTTAACCCCATTATTCGAAATCAACATAGTCAACTTGACCACCAGCCCACCAACCCAAAAAGATAAAGGGAAAAGACATGTTTCTATCCCTTGGACATCCCCATCTACCAAGCCTTCACCACAACCAAAACCCAAGATTACTGTCTTGGGCACATCTCGACCAACATCCTCAAAGACAATCCCTGACTCCGTGGTGAAACAACCTCACCACACGACCCCTATGAAGATGTGTTTGTATGATCTCATACAGAACTCTCCATAACATCATCAAAC
The DNA here is from genome assembly GCA_037957365.1 of Torreya grandis. Taxonomy (NCBI): domain Eukaryota; kingdom Viridiplantae; phylum Streptophyta; class Pinopsida; order Cupressales; family Taxaceae; genus Torreya; species Torreya grandis. The sequence continues at coordinate 100,049 of JARHVA010004384.1, forward strand.
TTTGATCTAAGCCTTAAAATCAATGGAGGTCTAGCCTAATGACCACTAACCATTAGCCACTTTAATCAAATCATTACCAACCATTTCCTCTGTGACCATCTGTGATTTTGAGATTCCTGCTTCCAACCTAGCAGATCAGGATCTCGCCCTCTCAAACTAAATCTATCAAACATTCTCCCTAGCAATTGGGGGAATTCGACCTTACCCTGACTATCGTAACCTTGACTAAACATCAAACATCAACTTCAACCAAACATTGACCAAAAGTCAACCAGCTTCTTAATCATCTTCATGTCCAACATCAACCAACATGTGACCAATTTGGAACGATGCCAATGGGGCATGTTTGCTCCTAATTGACTCGAACCTTGCATCATGACACACAAGCATGGGTCAGGGACTTATCAAAACTTGAGCCCCTTTATGCCTTGCATCTTCAACCAGTTTACTATTAGTCAAGTAATTATTCACTTGATGTTTAACTTGAACTCGATCCCTTGAGCAATCCCCATCATCGTCATTCCTATCCTTTTCAACCCTTTTTTTCAAACATTAGTCAACCCTTTTGTCAAGCATGAATACTTCGTCCTAATAAAAGGGAAACCCTCTAAACCTCTATAGTCAAGTCCATGACCAAAATTTTAGTCAACAAAAATATATAAAATTGGGATGCCTATCTCAAAAGGTCATAAACTATAAATGCAGACTGCTCCCTCGAAGGACAGCTATTCAAAGACATTTAAACATACAAATCAGAATATAGACCACTCCCTCGAAGGATGGCTATGCCTAAATATTACTACAAACAACACTATCTCAGAAGCTTCCTGCATCAATTAGCTTCACAACATGACCACAAAACAAAACAACATCCCCATGTAGACTTCCCGCATCGATCAGTCTGGCCTAAAAAAAAAAAAAAATGACTGACAAAATTCTAAAGTCATGGACTTATCTATAGTCATTCTCAGGCTCACCTATAAAAGGGGCAAATTTGTTCCTACAAAAAAGGGTTCCCCCTTCCATCCATATCACATCACCTATCACCCCAACATACTCAAGGGATTTTGAGCTCACTTAATGTCAAGTAATTCGATTACTTCTCTAACACAATCAATGGTCAATGACATAATGCATGAACGGGGCTTTTGTTTCTAAAAACCCTTATCTATGCCATCATTATGGTCCTTGTCAATGAAAGAGAAATGCACCTTTCACTTCTTACATCTTGGTCACACATCCAACCAACTTATTTCCAAATCAAAACCAATTCAAACCAAACATTTTCAGACCACTGCCATGACATAGTCCATTTCACATAGTTTATATGGACAACAATACAAATGGAAACTATCAACTAGACCCAATTTATGTTAAACATAAACCATTATTTGCTGAAGCATAAATAATCTCATTCATTTTTAGCATACATTCATCACCGATATGGAAAATTGCTAGGGATGAAAGACCACTCAACCAATGTTACAGAATACACCATCACATGGAAAAGGCTATAACATCATCTCCCCCTCATCATTTAACATCACCCCAACCAATCATCAACTACTTTGACTCTTACTCTGAACTACATTGGTCTGAGGCCCTTTAAACAAGGGCTATGTAGGCAACACTCAGTTGACATGATGTCTTCTGGGGTTAGCTCGGCCACATCTATTTATTCATCTACTTGATGGACAAACCATCTTACCTTTGACCATGACCTAACCTGACCAAACCAACCTTTCAACCTTTAACCATGACCAAAACCAATCATCAACTATTTTGCCTCTTAGTCTGAACTACATTGGTCTGAGGCCCTTCCAACATGGGCTATGTAGGTAGCACTCAGATGACATGACGTCTTCCGGGGTTAGGTTGGCCACATCTGTTTATTCGTCTATCTGAGGGACAAACCATACTACCTTTAAACCATGACTTAACCTAGTCCAAACCGCCTATCGACCACTTTGACCCTTCCTCCCCTTTTGGGGAGAACTACATTGGCTTGAGGCCCTCCACACATGGGCTATGTAGGCAGCACTCAGATGACCTAATGTCTTCTGGGGTTAGCTCGGCCACATCCATTTGTTCATCTACCTGATGGACAAACCATTTTATCTCACACTATGACTTAACCTTGTCCACAATCATGACCAAACAACCAGCCCTGACATCACATAAGTCACCTTTGACTTCTCATGGGGCACATTGGCAATCATCACCATCTCTCTGACCACATCAAATAACCATTTGAGATCACTTCTATCTCACCTCGACTCGACCAGTGACCTTGGAGATTGCAACTATCTCCTCAGACCATGACCACTTCCAAGACAACTTTTGCCTTGGTTGTTTTAGCATGTAGGCTACTTCATGAATAGTAAGCCAAATTGTCCTCACCCACATTACGACCCTCACAAGTATTGGATCATGAGCAAGTTGATCCCCACTACTTGTGACATTTTCATGTTTCTAGGAGCACTTCTTGAGCCTGGGATACTTGGAACTCGATGACCATTGGAGCTACAGATTGGATCGAATAACCCAATCAGCTACGACTAAATGTTGGGGCCGATTATTTTGATTTTGGTACTCCTCAACCCTTGACTTGCGATAATTTGACCTGACCATCTCATGAAGTGGTATGCACATAATCTCAACTTTTGTAGCATTCAAACCCCAACTTCACCATATCCATCCACTTTATATCAAATCAACACCTGATTCTAGGTTCCCTTCCCTCGACTCCTGCTTTGAGGGGGAATACCTCATCATCATAATTAGGGCAACCTACATTCTTTTTTTGTCTTGGAATTCATCAGAATAACTAACAGGACAAAAATGACCTCATCCCATACTTGGGGCAACTTACTCCTATTTTTGTCTTGCAGTTTGTCAGAACAACCAACAAGACAAAAAGGGGCAAATGTAGACACCGAAATCATGTCTAACCCTTGGTCATTCTCCTTCTTGGTCCCTTTCAAACTTTACCATGCCTAACCTATGTTTTATTAATTTAAAATACCTATTTTAAATTAATAATTCCTCCTTGCCACCTCACCTCACCCCTCTTAGGATACCTCTCCTTGGATGCCTCCCTCACCTCATGCCAAATCTTAATTACTTAAACCCCATTTCATTCTTCCCATTAACCTCTCGCACTCATTTAATTCACCTTCGACCGTTTTCCCATGACCAATTGACCCTGGCAGTTGGAAGAATGGACAAAAGGCTAATTTTAGCCCTTTTTCCGTTATTCTAGCTGCCAACGTCAGTTACAGTCGACTGACGCTGGCGGGATCACCGACGTCGGTCGCTTAAAACCAACTTGCAGGTTGAATCAATGGATCCTCTTCCCTTGAATGCAAAAAATCCTCTTGCACCCAGACTTTGACCTCTCTCTCTCTCTCTCCCAAATGCACAGCAAGTATCACAGGGTACAGGTACTCTACATCAGTCACTCCACTCTGCAGGTAGTCTTCTACATCAGCAGCATCAGCAATAGGTCTCCTACACTTCTTCTTTATTAGGAAAGAGGTAAGTATTCTTCTTTTGTTTCGTCTCAGTATTTTATAATGCTTTGATTATCAGTCCCCATTTGTACTTCTAAGTGCTATGAACTAGACTTGGCTATCAACTAGACCAGACTTGAATTCTTCCCAGAAAGGCTGAGAGGCCTTCCCCATGTCCTTATCCTATTTTCAACCACACTCTCTGCCCTACAAACCTAGCACAAACCCTGCACAGACTCTTAGACTACCACAAACCATTCTGCAGACCATTTTATCGACCAAAAACCCATCCAGACCCTATCTAAGACCATTGCCCTGATCGATATCAACCACTGCCCCTACCGACATCGATAGACTAACCGACATCAGCAAACTTAGACCAACTGATTCCGGTAGACTAACTGATGCTGGTGACTGTGGCAGACTGACAATAGACAATAGGTACGCATTATCTAGTTTCCTCTTTACTAGTCATTTGTCATTTCTTTATTTTTGACACTTTTACTTATTAACAGTGGACTGTCATCCCTCAAGGAAGTCTTTGCACCTCTGGGACTGAGCTTTTGCTTGGCAGTCCACCTTATATCCATCTAACAATCTCCTTATTTAAGTCTCTTTCTTCTACAGGTGTCATCCTCCGCAGCCAAAGAGGAGTCCTTACAACATCTGGATAACGGTGCACAAACTTCATCTAGGTAACATCTAACCCTAGACCAATATCTTAATTTCTTAATTCCTTTGAATGTAGAAAAGTGAAAATAGTTTGAAACATTCTGGCACACCCGTTGGGACCCTAGGAGTTTTTCTTGGGTTCATACTTTTTCTTCTAAAAACAAACTTTTCATATAGGTGCATTATGTCTCTTCTTGCATCCTTTTCCTCTATCTCTTCCAAAAGATACTATCATCAAATTTAAAAATAATCATTCTTTTTCTTTCTTTTCTGCATCTAGAGTAGTGAAATTTCACACTCTTAACCCTTTCTCAACTTGTTTTCATCTGAACACACATTTCAATTTGGGCTTAAAAATACATTGTATTTCATTTCTTCCTAAATGCATACTTAGCTCTCACATCTAGTAATTAAAAATGCATCATGAATAAATCATAGGCCACTTATGTTACACATCCAAACCACTTGCACAAACTCAAACATCTAAATTTACCTGAGACAAGGCCCGACTAGGATTTCATCACCTAGCGGATACCTTACCTATCCCGGCAATCCCACTTGGACTTCATTACCAAGGGGAAAGCCCACTCTATTCTCTGGCAGAGGATAAACTCTAGGGGAAGTATATACTGGCTAAGTGAGACTAGCTTATCACTAGGCTCGTGAAGTGAGGGGAGCTTGCTCCTTAGCACCAGGCCAGGTACATAACCTAACACAGATCTTGAGCACCAAAACTAACCTAAAACCAACGTTAGACTGCTTCTTCTAGGACCCGTTCTAAAAGCCAACTTCCTAAACACACTCTAAGGCATAAGCCAACATGATTCCAAAAAATTTCAAATTTTTTGAGTTTCTAGAAAACACAGTAACTGACATCGGTTTTAAAACTGACGTTGGCAACCTTTCTTCACTGGCATCGGTTATCTAACCAACATCAGTAATCTATTCCACTGACATCAGTTTTTCTACCGATGTCGGTCACTGTCTAAACTTTCTTTTCCAAAATAACAACCTTAAAACCCGACCCTTTTTCTATCAAAAACACCTTTTGGTTCTTTGAGACTGAAAAAACACAGTTTCTGAAACCTAAACCCTTTTCACCTTGAATGGTTTTGACACATAGTCAAACCAAAACACTTGTTGACCATGCAAGGCAGCAATTACTTCCACCTTCACCTTTCATAACAAGTCCTCTAATGGGGAATCATTTAGACAATGAGACTACTCATATCTAGTCAACCCCCACTCAACATTCAATTATTCCTGAAGGGGACCAAAACTTTGAGAGACTCCTTGACCGTAACGTCAAGGCTCTCTAACAATATCTCGCAATACACCAAACGCAAGACCTTTCAGGTGAAGCGGCGATGATATCAACACCACCCGCTACCCAGCCTCTTATGACTCTGACTATTACCTCAACCATTAACCTGACCATGGCCAATATGCAAAGTTTGGCCTCCCCATCTATTTTTGGACCGACCTCCATCAGGGTTTCATTACCCCCTCAACCACACACAATTCAACCAAGTTCTACACCATACCAGAACTTGATTGTCTCAACTCCACACACTCTTGTGCCTGTAAATGCAGGAGTGTCTACCTCTCCTTTTACCAATGCTGCCATCCACCCACCTTTGGTGGTATCTAGTCAACTTGTGGCTTCCAACTTCATGGCGCAAGACCCCTGGCTTGCACATCTATTCCAATGACTAGTTATCAATATGTTGCGCCTATACAAGCACAACTGACTATGTCATATGCCTCTTCTAGCAACTTCCAAGTGCCTTACAACCTAGGGGGCACCCCACCCACAAATCCGTTAGCTGATCTAATCAAAATGCTGATGGACAAAATGTCTAGTCTTGAGGCTTCCATTTCTGGTTCAAGTAATGCTCTTTCATATGACCAAATTTGCAATGAACCCATCCATCCCTCCATCCCAATCCGATCGTATCCCAATTAGTGGGAGCTTCCTATGTTTACTCACTTGCAGAGTAAGGAAGACCCACAGTAGCATTTGCGAGCATTCATACATGCTTGTTACTTGATAGCACATGATGATGTGCTACTACTACGCACATTCCCCATGTCACTTTCTGGTGTTGCCCTCGATTAGTACAGCTGTCTCACCAATCAATCTATTTTCACATTCACCCAACTAGCCCAACTTTTCCTTGATCACTTTTAGATCAATATCACCAAAAAGGTTTCAATCACAGATCTATACTCTATTAGACAATTTGACGATGAATCCATAACTTATTTTGTCACCCATTGGAGAGGCTTAATCAACCAACTCTCCTTCCCTTTACCTCAACTCGAGCTCATTGAGCTCTTCTCTCGAGCATGTGCCACACACATCTCATCCACCTTATGGGTTCAAACATTCCACACTTTTGATGAAGCTTTCACCATGGCTCGAAATCTTGAACTCCATACTATTGAAGAAAATAGGGTCAAATTGCATAATACCAATGCAAAAACTGATGACTCTTTTTCTTCTAGACCTTCTTCTTCCCACTCCAAGTCCAAAGGGGTGGCCAACACTGTCATCATTAGATCACCATCCTTGACAATGACCGACCAACCTCAACCTTCAACATCACAAAGCATCATAAAACAATTCTAGCAATGATAAATACAACGTCAGTATACTCCTATAGGAGAATCATACACTTCTGTTTTGGATAAAATTGTCAAACAGGGGGTCCTCAATCTCCCTCCAATCTGACCACCTCAATTCGACCCTTCAAAAGCCATACCTACATGGTATAGGGAAAACGACTTCTGTCACTATCACTGTGTCCAAGGCCATGACATAAACAACTGCCGAACCTTCAAGAACATTGTCCAAGACATGATAGATAAGGGAGATCTTGTTTTGGATAACTCGAATGCGCAACCCAATCAAAACATCAACATCTTTAGACAACCTTTTCCTAACCATCCTCCTAGCCAAAACAATGTCCAGACCATGGCTGATAGCTCCCAAGAGCATGATATACGCACGGTCAACACGGTCTCGCCTCTTATCCCTGACCAACCTCCTCCACAGGTAGAAGGACCATATTTTCCTATTAGTTCTCCATCGACCTCTCTTATATTGGAGGACACTTCGACCATACCAATGCCATTAGCCCCACCTTCATCCTTCCTCCTACCAATGGAGGACCATACCCTTCCTACTCCTCAACCACAAGTAGAAGGCACCATCATCCCTACCCTCTATCCTCTTGAGGAGTCACATTCTCCAATTTCGTCTCCACGAAGAGAAGACCCTGTCTATTCACCCACTTTGATTGAGGAAGACCTAGTGATGGTTTTCTCTTGCATTTTGCCTGAGATCACTACATTTCACTCACCTCTGTCCACATCTGAACCCAAACCCACGCAGGCATCCACCATGCCAAAAGAGATTAAATCTCTTGGTGTTCGTCTTATATCTAATCTTACCTCATACAATAGTGGCCCTCAAACCAAACCAAAGTGGGCCACTAAACCACATTGGAGAATTCCTCCCCCACCTTCGTCATTGCCCTCTATTTTGGGCCCACATCCATCCACCTTAATAGGAGTGCTTCCTACTCCAACAGCTCATAGAGGCAAATTGCCTCCATTATCCCCTTTACCCATTAAACATATATTTCCTCCAAAATGACCAATGCCTCCTACACCTCGAAAACAAAAGTCATCAACCCCTACTGCAACAAAACATGCAGACCCATTAGCGGGTTCTTATGCCTTGCTGTTACGACAATTGTTGCAGTTTTCTTACATCAATTTTCCACCTCTTAAACCATACCAATCTCTCAGACCAAAACCACCCTGGTTCGATGACACTAAAGTTTGTGTGTATCATCGCACGTTGAGACATGACACTGAGCATTGTTGTGCCCTCAAGGTTGTCATTCTCCAATGCTTGGAGAAAGACACCCTTCTTCTTGACCATATTATAAACAAACCTTCAACATCATCCCATGCTTCCCATACCTCCTCACCTTCACACTCATCAACTCTCAGATCAAGACCATCTTGGTTTGACAACACTAAATTTTGTCACTATCATCGCACACCAGGACATGACACTGAGCATTGTTGTGCTCTTAAAACTGTCATTCGTAAACACTGAAAAAAGGATACCCTTCTCATCAATGATCCTCTTGACTACCCCTTTACCAAATCTTTGACACCATCACATGCCTCAAAAACATCATTACCTAAATCAGGATCTCAACACCAGACTATGGTCCCTCCACCACCTTTAACCCCATTATTCAAAATCAACACAGTCAACTTGACCACCAGCCCACCAACCCAAAAGGATAAAGGGAAAAGACATGTTTCCATCCCTTGGACATCCCCATCTACCAAGCCTTCAGCACAAACAAACCCAAAGATTACTTTCTTGGGCACATCTCGACCAACATCCTCAAAGACAATCCCTGACTCTGTGGTGAAACAACCTCATCACATGACCCCTATGAAGATTTCTTTGTATGATCTCATACAAAACTCTCCACATCATCATCAAACTTTGATCCAAGCCTTAAAATCGATGGAGGTCCAGCCTGATGACCCCCAACCATTAGCCACTTTAATCAAATCATTACCAACCATTTCTTTTGTCACCATCTATGATTTTTAGATTCTTGCTTCCAACTTGGTAGATCAGGATCTCACCCTCTCAAACTAAATCTGTCAAACATTCTCCCTAGCAACTGGGGGAATTCGACCTTACCCTGACTATCGTAACCTCGACCAAACATGAAGCATCAACTTCAACCAAACACTGACTAAATGTCAACTAACTTCTTAATCATCTTCATGTCCAACATCAACCAACATGTGACCAATTTGGAATGAAGAAAATGAGGCAAGTTTACTCCTAATTGACTCGAACCTTGCATCATGACACACAAGCATGGGTCAGAGACTTATCAGAACTTGAGCCCTTTTATGCCTTACATCTTTGACCAATCTACTGTTAGTCAAGTAATTATTCACTTGACGTTTAACTTGGGCTTGATCCCTTGATCAATCCCTGTCATCATCATTCCTATCCATTTTAACCCTTTTTTTCAAAACATTAGTCAACCCTTTTGTCAAGCATGAATACTTTTTCCTAATAAAAGGGAAACCCTCTAAACCTCTATAGTCAAGTCCATGACCAAAATTTTAGTCAACAAAAATAGATAAAATTGAGATGCCTATCTAAAAAGGTCATAAACTATAAATGTAGACTGATCCCTCAAAGGACAGCTACATAATTGCTGTAATAAATAGATTACTCCCTCGAAGGACAGCTATTCAAAGACATTTAAACATACAAAGTAGAATATAGACCACTCCCTCGAAGGATGGCTATGCCTAAATGTTGCTACAAATAGCACTATCTCAAAAAATTCCTACATCGATCAGCTTCACAACATAACACAAAGCAAAACAACATCCCCATGTAGACTTCCCGCATCGGTCAATCTGCCCTAAGAAAAAAAATGACTGACAAAACTCTAAAGTCATGGACTTGTCTATAGTCATTCTCGGGGTCACCTATAAAAGGGGCAAAGTTGTTCCTGCAAAAAAGGGTTCCCCCTTCCATCCATATCACATCACCTATCACCCTAACATACTCAAGGGATTTCGAGCTCACTTAATTTCAAGTGATTCGATTACTTTTATAACATAATCAATGGTCAACGACGTAATGCATGAACGGAGATTTTATTTCTAAAAAACCTTATCTATGCCATCATTATGGTCCTCATCAATGAAAGAGAAATGCGCCTTTCACTTCTTACATCTTGGTCACACATCCAACCAACTTATTTCCAAATCAAAACCAATTAAAACCAAATATTTTCAGACCACTACCATGACATAGTCCATTTCACATAGTTTCTATGGACAACAATACACATGGAAACTATCGACCAGACCCAATTTATGTTAAGCATAAACCATTATTTTCTGAAGCATAAATAATCTCATTCATTTTTAGAATACATCCATTACCGATATGGAAAATTGCTAGGGATGAAAGACCACTCAACCAATGTTACAGAATACACCATCATATGGAAAAGGCTATAACATCATCTACCCCTCATCATTTACCATGACCCCAACCAATCATCAACTACTTTGACTCTTAGTCTGAACTACATTGGTCTGAGGCCCTTCAAATAGGGGCTATGTAGGCAGCACTCAGTTGATATGAGGTCTTCTAGGGTTAGCTCGGCCACATCTGTTTGTTCGTCTACTTGATGGACAAACCATCTTACCTTTGACCATGACCTAACCTAACCAAACCAACCTTTCAACCTTTAACCATGACCAAAACCAATCATCGACTATTTTGCCTCTTAGTCTGAACTACATTAGTCTGAGGCCCTTCCAACATGGGCTATGTAGGTAGCACTCAGATGACATGAAATATTTTGGGATTAAGTCGGCCACATCTATTTGTTCATCTATCTGAAGGACAAACAATAATAACTTTAAACCATGACTTAACCTAGTCTAAACTACCTATCGACCACTTTGACCCTTCCTCCCCTTTTGGGGAGAACTACATTGGCCTGAGGCCCTCCACACATGGGCTATGTAGGAAACACTCAGATGACCTAACGTCTTCTAGGGTTAGCTCGACCACATCCATTTGTTCATCTACCTGATGGACAAACCATTTTATCTTTCACTATGACTTAACCTAGTCCACAATCATGACTAAACAACTAGCCCTGACATTGCAAAAGTCACCTTTGACTTCTCATGGGGCACATTGGTGATCACTGCCCTCTCCCTGACCACATCAAACAACCATTTGAGATCACTTCTATCTTGCCTCGACTCGACCAATGACCTTGGAGATCACAACTATCTCCTCAGACCATGACCACTTCCAAGACAACTTTTGCCTTGGTTGTTTTTGCATGTAGGCTACTTCATGAATAGTTAGCTAAATTTTGCAGACCCACATTATGACCCTCACAAGTATTGGATCATGAGCAAGTTGATCCCCATTACTTGTGACATTTTCATGTTTCTAGGAGCACTTCCTAAGCCTGGGATACTTGGAACATGATGACCATTGGAGCTACAGCTTGGATTGAATAACCCAATCAGCTACGACTAAATGCTGGGGCCTGATTATTTTGCTTTTGGCACTCCTCGACCCTTAACTTGTGACAATTTGACCTAACCATCTCATGAATTGGTATGCATGCAATCTCAACTTTTGTAGCGTTCACACCCCAACTTCACCATATCCATCCACTTTTTATCAAATTAACACCCAATTCTAGGTTCCCATCCCTCGACTCCTGCTTTGAGGGGGAATACCTCATCATCATAATCAGGGCAACCTACATTCTTTTTTTGTCTCGCAGTTCATCAAAACAACCAACATGACAAAAATGACCTTATCCCATACATGGGGCAACTTACTCCTATTTTTGTGTTGCAGTTCGTCAGAACAAACAACAAGATAAAAAGGGGCAAATGTAGACATTGAAATCATGTCTAACCCTTGGTCATTCTCCTTCTTGGTCCCTTTCAAACTTAACCATGCTTAACCTATGTTTTATTAATTCAAAATACCTATTTTAAATTAATAATTCCTCCTTGCCACCTCACCCCACCCCTCCTAGGATACCTCTCCTTGGATGCCTCCCTCACCTCATGCCAAATCTTAATTACTTAAAGCCCATTTCATTCCTCCCATTAACCTCTCACACTCATTCAATTGACCTTAGACCATTTTCACATGACCAATTGACCCTGGAAGTTGGAAGAACAGACAAAAGACTAATTTTAGCCCTTTTTGTATTATTCTATTTGCCGACGTCGGTTACAATCGGTCGACGCTGGCGGGATCACCGACGTCGGTCACGTAAAACCAACTTGCAAGTTGAATCAATGGATCCTCTTCCCCCAAATGCAAAAAGTCCTCTTGCACCCAGACTTTGACCTCTCTCTCTCTCTCTCTCCCTCCGAGATGCACAACAAGCATCATAGGGTACAGGTACTCTGCATTAGTCACTCCACTCTATAGGTAGTCTTCTACATCAGCAGCATCAACAACAGGTCTCCTACACTTCTTCTTTATCAGGAAAGAGGTAAGTATTCTTCTTTTGTTTCATCTCAGTATTTCAGAATGCTTTGATAATTAGTCCCCATTTGCTACTTCTAAGTGCTATGAACCAGACTCGACTATCGACCAGACCAAACTTGACTTCTTCCCAGAAAGGCTGAGAGGCCTTCCCCATGTCCTTATCCTATTTTAAACCACACTCTCTACCCTGCAAACCCAACACAAACCCTGCACAGACTCTTAGACTACCATAGACCATTCTGCAGACCATTCTATCAACCAAGAACCCATCCAGACCCTATCCAAGACCATTACCCTGACTGACATCGGCCACTACCCCTACCGACATCGGCAGACTAACTGACGTCGGCAACCTTAGACCAACCGACGCTGGTAGACTAACCGATGCCGGCGACTGTGGTAGACCAACAACAGATAATAGGTACGCATTATCTAGTTTTCTCATTACTAGTCGTTTGTCATTTCTTTATTTTTGACACTTTTACTTATTAACAATGGACTGTCATCCCTCAAGGAAGTCTTTGCACTTTTGGCACTGAGCTTTTACTTGGCAGTCCACCTTACATCCATCTAACAATCTCCTTGTTTAAGTCTCTTTCTTCTATAGGTGTCATCTTCCATAGCCAAAGAGGAGTCCCTACAAGGTCTGGATAATGATGCACAAACTTCATCTAGGTAACATTTAACCCTAGACCAATATCTTAGTTTCTTACTTCCTTTGAATGTAGAAAAGTGAAAATAGTTTGAAACATTTTGGCACGCCCGGTGGGACCCTAAGAGTTTTCCTTGGGTTCATACTTCTTCTAAAAATAAAATTTTCATATAGGTGCATTAGGTCTCTTCTTGCATCCTTTTCCTCTATCTCTTCCAAAAGACACTATTAGCAAAGTTAAAAAGAATCATTCTTTTTCTTTCTTTTCTACATCTAGAGTAGTGAAAGTTCACGCTCTTAACCCTTTCTCAACTTGTTTTCATCTGAACACACATTTCAATTTGGGCTTAAAAATACATTGCATTTCATTTCTTCCTGAATGCATACTTAGCTCTCACATCTAGTAATTAAAAATGCATCATGAATAAAGTGTAGGCCACTTATGTTACATATCCAAACCATTTGCACAAACTCAAACATCTAAACTTACCTAAGACAAGGTCCGACTAGGATTTCATCACCTAGCGGATACCTTACCCATCCCGACAATCCCACTTGGACTTCACTACCAAGGGGAAAGCCCACTCTGTTCTCTGGAAAAGGATAAACTCTAGGGGAAGTATATACTAGCTAAGTAAGACCAGCTTATCATTGGGCTCATAAAGTGAGGGGAGCTTGCTCCTTAGCACCAGGCCACGTACAGAACTTAACACAGATCTTGAGCACCGAAACTAACCCAAAACTAACCTTAGACTGCTTCTTCTAGGACCTGCTCTATAAGCCAACTTCCTAAACACACTCTAAGGCATAAGCCAACATGATTCTAAAAGTTGATTCTTTGGATTTAACACTTAGGGGCTGCCTGTCTCCGTCTTCTTTTCTATTTTTATCTTGTTTTTTGAGCTAGTGAGGACATTTTCTTCTTTTTTCTCCAAAAAATTTCAAATTTTTTGAGTTTCTAGAAAACACAATAACCGACATCAGTTTTACTACTAACGTCAGCAACCTTTCTTTGCTGGCATCAGTTATCTAACCAACATCGGCAATCTGTTCCACTGACATCAATTTTTCTACCGACGTCGGTCACTGTCTAAACTTTCTTTCTCAAAATAGCAACCTTAAAACCCGACCCTTTTTCTGTCAAAAACACTTTTTGGTTCTTTGAGACTAAAAAAACATAGTTTTTGAAACCTAAACCCTTTTTGCCTTAAATTGTTTTGACACGTAGTCCAACCAAAATGCTTGTTTACCATGCAAGGTAGTAACCACTTCCACCTTCACCTTTCATAACAAGTCCTCTAATGGGGAATCATTCAGACACTGAGTCTACTCATATCCGGTCAATCCCCACTCAACATTCAATTGTTCTCGAAGGGGACCAAAACTTTGAGAGACTCCTTGACCGCAATTTCAAGGCTCTCCAACACTATCTCACAAGACACCAAATGTGAGACCTTTCAGGTGAAGCGGTGATGATATCAACACCACCTAATACCCAGCCTCTTATGACTCTGACTATTGCCTCAACCATTAACCTGACCATGGCCAATATGCAAAGTTTGGCCTCCCCATCTATTTTTGGACTGACCTCCATCGAGGTTTCATTACCCCCTCAACCACACACAATTCAACCAAGTTATACACCATACCATAACTTGATTGTCTCGACTCCACACACTCTTGCCCCTATAAATGCAGGAGTGTCTACCTCTCCTTTTACCAATGTCACCATCCACCCACCTTTGTTGGTATCTAGTCAACTTGTGCCTTCCAACTTCACGGCATAAGCCCCCTAACTTCCACATCTATTCCAATGACTAGTTATCAATATGTTGCACCTATACAAGCGCAACCGACTATGTCATACGCCTCTTCTAGAACCTTCCAAGCACCTTACAACCTAGGGGGCACCCCACCCACAAATCTGTCAGTTTATCTAATCAAAATGTTGATGGATAAAATGTCTAGTCTTGAGGCTTCCATTTCTGATTCAAGCAATGCTCTTTCATATGACCAAATTTGCAATGAACCCATCCATCCCTCCATCCCAATCCGACCGTATCCTAGTCAATGGGAGCTTCCTAAGTTTACTCGCTTCTAGAGTAAGAAAGACTCACAGCAACATCTGCAAGCATTCAGACATGCTTGTTACTTGATATCACATGATGATGCACTACTGCTATGCACATTCCCCATGTCACTTTCTGGTGCTGCCCTTGATTAGTACAGCTCTCTCACCAGTCACTCTCTTTTCACATTCACCCAACTAGCACAACTTTTCGTTGACCACTTTTTGATTAATATCACCAAAAATATTTCAATCATAGATCTATACTCTATCAAATAGTTTGACGATGAATCCATAACCAATTTTATCACCCATTGGAGAGGCTTAATCAACCAACTCTCCTTCCCTTTACCTCAACCTGAGATCATTGGGCTCTTCTCTCAAGCATGTGCCATGCACATCTCATCCACCTTACGGGTTCAAACATTCCACACTTTTGATGAAGCTTTCACCATGGCCTGAAAGCTTGAACTTCATGCTATTGAATAAAACAGGGTCAAATTGCGTAATACCAATGCAAAAAATTGATGACCTTTTTTCTTCCAGACCTTCTTCTTCCCATTCCAAGTCCAAAGGGGTGGCCAACACTGTGGTCGTTAGATCACCATCCTCAACAATGACTGACCGACCTCAACCTTCAACATCACAAAGCATCACAAAACAATTCCAACAATGATACATACAGTGTCAGTATACTCCTATAAGAGAATCATATGCTTCCATTTTGGATAAACTTGTCAAACAGGGGGTCCTCAATCTCCCTCCAATCCAACCATCTCAATTTAACCCTTCAAAAGCCATCCCTACATGGTATAGGGAAAATGACTTCTGTCACTATCACCGTGTCTAAGGCCACGACATAAACAACTGCCAAACCTTTAAGAACATTGTCCAAGACATGATAGATAAGGGAGATCTTGTTTTGGATAACCCAAATGCACCACCCAATCAAACAATCGACATCTTTAGAAAACATTTTCCTAACCATCCTCCTAGCCAAAACAATGTCCAGACCATGGCTGATAGCTCCCAAGAGCATGATATACGCACGGTCAACATGGTCTCGCCTCTTGTCCTTGACCAACCTCCTCCACAGGTAGAAGAACCATCTTATCCTATTAGTTCTCTATCGACCTCTCTTATATTGGAGGACACTTCGACCATACCAATGCCATTAGCCCCACCTTCATCCTTCCTCCTACCAATGGAGGACCATATATGCCCTTCCTACTCCTTAACCACAAGTAGAAGGCACCATCATCCCTACCCTCTATCCTCTTGAGGAGTCACATTCTCCAATTTATTCTCCACCAAGAGAAGACCCTATCTCTTCACCCACTTCAACCGAGGAAGACCCAGTGACCGTTTTCTCTTGCCTTTTGACTGAGATTGCTACATCTCACTCACCTCCATCCACATCTAAACCCAAACCCATGCAGGCATCCACCATGCCAAAAGAGATTAAATCTCTTGGTGTTTTCCCCATTTCTAATCTTGCCTCACACAATAGTGGCCCTCAAACTAAACCAAATAAGGCCACTAAATCACATCGTAGAAT
Organism: Torreya grandis; assembly: GCA_037957365.1. Lineage (NCBI taxonomy): Eukaryota > Viridiplantae > Streptophyta > Pinopsida > Cupressales > Taxaceae > Torreya > Torreya grandis. The sequence goes on from JARHVA010004384.1 coordinate 116,627, forward strand.
TCCTCCCCCACCTTCATCATTGCCCTCTATTTTGGGCCCACATCCATCCACCTTAATAGGAGTGCTTCCTACTCCAACACCTCACAGAGGTAAATTGCCTCCATTATCCCCTTTACCCATTAAACATATATTTCCTCCAAAATGACCAATGCCTCCTATGCCTCCAAAACAAAAGTCATCAACCCCTACTATAACAAAACATGCAGACCCATTGGCGGGTTATTATGCCTTGCTATTATGACAATTGTTGTAGCCTTCTCGCATCAGTCTTCCACCTCTTAAACTATACCAATCTCTCAGACCTAAACCACCCTAGTTCGATGACACTAAAGTTTGTGCATATGATCGCACGCTGGGACATGACACTGAGCATTGGTTTTCCCTCAAGGTTGTCATTCACCAATGCTTGGAGAAAGACACCCTTCTTCTTGAACATATTATCAACAAACCTTCAACATCATCCCATACTTCCCATACCTCCTCACCTTCACACTCATCAACTCTCAGATCAAGACCATCTTGGTTTGATAACACTAGATTTTGTCACTATCATCGCACATCGAGACATGACACTGAGCATTGTTGCACTCTTGAAATTGTCATTCATGAACACAAAAAAAAGGATACCCTTCTCATCAACGATCCTCTTGACTACCCTTTTGCCAAATCTTTGACACCATCACATGCCTCACAAACATCATTACCTAAATCAGGATCTCAACACCAGACTATGGTCCCTCCACTGCCTTTAACCTCATTATTTGAAATCAACATAGCCAACTTGACCACCAACCCACCAACCCAAAAGGATAAAGGGAAAAGACATGTTTCTATCCCTTAGACATCCCCATCTACCAAGCCTTCACCATAACCAAAACCCAAGATTACTGTCTTGGGTACATCTCGACCAACATCCTTAAAGACAATCCCTAACTCTGTAGTGAAACAACCTCACCACACGACCCCTGTGAAGATGTCTTTGTATGATCTCATACAAAACTCTCCACATCATCATCAAACTTTGATCCAAGCCTTAAAATTGATGGAGGTCCAGCATTATGACCCCCAACCATTAGCCACTTTAATCAAATCATTACCAACCATTTACTCTATCACCATCCATGATTTTGAGATTCCTGCTTCTAACCTGGAAGATTAGGATCTCGCCCTCTCAAAATAAATCTGTCAAACATTCTCCCTAACAACTGGGGGAATTTGACCTTACCCTGACTATCATAACCTCGACCAAACATCATACATCAACTTCAACCAAACAATGACCAAATGTCAACCAACTTCTTAATCATCTTCATGTCCAACATCAACCAACATGTGACCAATTTGGAATGAAGCAAATGGGGCAAGTTTGCTCCTAATTGACTCAAACCTTGCATCATGACACACAAGCATGGGTCAGGGACTTATCAGAACCTGAGCCCCTTTATGCCTTGCATCTTCGACCAGTCTACTGTTAGTTAAGTAATTATTCACTTGACATTTAACTTAAGCTCGATCCCTTGAGAAATCCCCATCATCGTCATTCCTATCCCTTTCAACCCTTTATTTCCAAATATTAGTCAACCCTTTTTTCAAGAATGAATACTTCATCCCAATAAAAGGGAAACCCTCTAAACCTCTATAGTCAAGTCCATGACCAAAATTTTAGTCAACAAAAATATATAAAATTGGGATGCCTATCTCAAAAGGTCATAAACTATAAATGTAGACTGCTCCCTCAAAGGATAGCTACATAATTGCTGTAATAAATAGATTGCTCCCTCGAAGGATAGCTATTCAAAGACATTTAAACATACAAAATAGAATATGGAACACTCCATCGAAGGATGGCTATGCCTAAATCTTGCTACAAATAGCACTATCTTAGAAGCTTCCCGCATCAATCAACTTTACAACATGACCAAAAATCAAAACAACATCCCCATGTAGACTTCTCGCATCGATCAGTCTACCCTAAAAGAAATGACTAACAAAACTCTAAAGTCATGGACTTGTCTATAGTCGTTCTCAGGCTCACCTATAAAAGGGGCAAAGTTGTTCCTACCAAAAAGGGTTCCCCCTTCCATCCATATCACATCACCTATCACCCCAACATACTTAAGGGATTTCGAGCTCACTTAATTTCAAGTGATTCGATTACTTCTATAACATAATCAATGGTCAACGACGTAATGCATGAACAGAGATTTTATTTCTAAAAACCCTTATCTATGCCATCATTATGGTCCTCATCAATGAAAGAGCAATGTGCCTTTCACTTCTTACATCTTGGTCACACATCCAACCAACTTATTTCCAAATCAAAACCAATTAAAACCAAATATTTTCAGACCACTACCATGACAGTCCATTTCACATAGTTTCTATGGACAACAATACACATGGAAACTATCGACTAGACCCAATTTATGTTAAGCATAAACCATTATTTGCTGAAGCATAAATAATCTCATTCATTTTTAGTATACATCCATCACCGATATAGAAATTGGTAGGGATGAAAGACCACTCAACCAACGTTACAGAATACACCATCATATGGAAAAGGCTGTAACATCATCTCCCCCTCATCATTTACCATGACCCCAACCAATCATCAACTACTTTGACTCTTATTCTAAACTACATTGGTCTGAGGCCCTTCAAATAGGGGCTATGTAGACAGCACTTAGTCGACATGATGTCTTCTAGGGTTAGCTTGGCCACATCTATTTGTTCATCTACTTGATGGACAAACCATCTTACCTTTGACCATGACCTAACCTGACCAAACCAACCTTTCAACCTTTAACCATGACCAAAACCAATCGTCAACTATTTTGCCTCTTAGTCTGAACTACATTGGTCTGAGGCCCTTCTAACATGGGCTATGTAGGCAGCACTCAGATGATATGACGTCTTTTGGGGTTAGGTCGGCCACATCTGTTTGTTCATCTATTTGAAGGACAAACCATACTACCTTTAAACCATGACTTAACCTAGTCCAAACCACCTATCAACCACTTTAACCCTTCCTCCCCTTTTGGGGAGAACTACATTAGCCTGAGGCCCTCCACACATGGGCTATGTAGGTAGCACTCAGATGACCTGATGTCTTTTGGGGTTAGCTCGGCCACATCCATTTGTTCATCTACCTGATGGACAAACCATATTATCTTTCACTATGACTTAACCTAGTCCACAATCATGACCAAACAACCAGCCCTGACATCACAGAAATCACCTTTAACTTCTCATGGGGCACATTGGCGATTACCGCCATCTCCCTGACCACATCAAATAACCATTTGAGATCACTTCTATCTCACCTCGACTCGACCAATGACCTTGGAGATCGCAACTATCTCCTCAGACCATGACCACTTCCAAGACAACTTTTGCCTTGGTTGTTTTTGCATGTAGGCTACTTCATGAATAGTTAGCCAAACTGTCCGCACCCACATTATGACCCTCACAAGTATTGGATCATGAGCAAGTTGATCCCCACTACTTGTGACATTTTCATGTTTCCAGGAGTACTTCTTGAGCCCTAGATACTTGGAACACGATGACTATTAGAGCTATAGATTGGATCAAATAACCCAATCATCTACGACTAAATGTTGGGGCCCAATTATTTCAATTTTGGGACTCCTCAACCCTTGACTTGCGACAATTTGACCTGACCATCTCATGAAGTGGTATGCACATAATCTCAACTTTTGCAGCGTTCACACCCCAACTTCACCATATCCATCCACTTTCTATCAAATCAACACCTGATTCCAGGTTCCCTTCCCTTGACTCCTACTTTGAGGGTGAATACCTCATCATCATAATCAGGGCAACCTACATTCTTTTTTTGTCTTGCAATTCATCAAAATAACTAACAGGACAAAAATGACCTCATCCCATACCTGGGGCAACTTACTCCTATTTTTGTCTTGCAGTTCGTCAGAATAACCAACAAGACAAAAAGGGGCAAATGTAGACACCAAAATCGTGTCTAACCCTTGGTCATTCTCCTTCTTGGTCCCTTTCAAACTTAACCATGCCTAACTTATGTTTTATTAATTTAAAATACCTATTTTAAATTAATAATTCCTCCTTACCACCTCACCTCACCCCTCCTAAGATACCTCTCCTTGGATGCCTCCCTCACCTCATGCAAAATCTTAATTACTTAAACCCCATTTCATTCCTCCCATTAACCTCTCGTGCTCATTCAATTCACCTTCGACCATTTTCCCACAACCAATTGACCCTAGCAGTTGGAAGAACAGACAAAAGGCTAATTTTAGCCCTTTTTCTATTATTCTAGCTGCCGATGTCGATCACTTAAAACTAACTTGTAGGACAAATCAATGGATCCTCTTCCCCTGAATGCAAAAAATCCTCTTGCACCTAGACTTTGACCTCTCTCTCTCTCTCTCCTAGACACACAACAAGCATCACAGGGTACAGGTACTCTGCATCAGTCACTCCACTCTGCAGGTAGTCTTCTACATCAGTAGCATTAGCAACATGTCTCCTACACTTCTTCTTTAGTAGGCAAGAGGTAAGTATTCTTCTTTTGTTTCATCTCAGTATTTCAAAATGCTTTGATAATCAGTCCCCATTTGCTACTTCTAAGTGCTATTAACCAGACTCAGCTATCAACCAGACCAGACTTGACTTCTTCCCAAAAAGGTTGAGAGGCCTTCCCCACGTCCTTATCCCATTTTCAACCACACTCTCTACCCTGAAAACCCAACACAAACCCTACACAGACTCTTAGACTACCACAGACCATTCTGTAGACCATTCTATTGACCAAGAACCCATCTAGACCCTGTCCAAGACCATTGCCCTGACCGACATCGGCCACTGCCCCTATCGATGTCGATAGACTAATGAATGTCGGCAACCTTAGACTAACTGACGATGGCAGACTAACTTATGCCGATGACTGTGGCAGACTGACAGTAGATAGTAGGTACTCATTATCTAGTTTCCTCTTTACTAGTCATTTGTCATTTCTTTATTTTTGACACTTACTTATTAACAGTGGACTGTCATCCCTCAAGGATGTCTTTGCACTTCTAGGACCAAGCTTTTGCTTGGCAGTCCACCTTACATCCATCTAACAATCTCCTTATTTAAGTCTCTTTCTTCTACAGGTGTCATCCTCCACAGCCAAAGAGGAGTCCCTACAACGTCTGGATAATAGTGTGCAAACTTCATCCGGGTAACATCTTACCCTAGACCAATATCTTAGTTTCTTACTTCCTTTGAATGTAGAAAAGTAAAAATAGTTTGAAACAGGGTGATGAACTAACGTAATGAGCAAGCCAATTTAATAGAAAATGTAGACAAATAATATTATGAATTTATACAACCAAGATTGATAGAAATAGTAAAGTACAACTAATAATAGATATTTCAATGAATTGGAAACAAATGATACTTAGTTGATTTACTATCCACATGAAATTATCATCTAGAATAAGTTATAAGTAAACTAGAAGATGATCTTAGAATAGGCCTTATATTCTAGTAATATTATTTCTATGGCCTCATACACTTGCACCGGATGTGAATATTTATGTTGATGCATGTGTCTAACCTTGATGTAGGTGTTATGTATAGAATACTATTTGGATTAATATGTGAGCAAATAGATAATTTTGGGTTTTATACCATATTCCTTTTGATGTCCTTAGATCATGTGAATAATTTGTTTATCCTTAACAAATGATTAAACCTTGTCTCTTCACCCTCAAAGTGACTGTGGGAAAAATAAATTTGTGGAATCATGGTATTGAGATACTCTAAGGAACCCTTGGTCAATCAACTATGCCTACAGCTAATACTATGAATAAGTCCTTAGACATATGT